>PITA01003021.1:76705-147432 GCA_004023965.1 Spilogale gracilis | reverse complement strand
AAAAAAAAAAAAAAAAAAAAAAAAAAGCAGAGGGAGAGTGTGCAGAAAGCCAAGCGCAGGCTTCTCGGGTTTCACATGCATTTTCTTTCTTCCTTTTTGCGCGTGTGATTTCTTTCTTTCTTTCTTCTCTTCTACTGTCTTTCCCCCCCTTCCTCTCCTCCTTTTGGTGGGTCTGAGGCAACTGAGCCTTAGAAAGGAGCGACTTCAAACTGCAGTAGCCCCTGGAGTCAGGAGGGTCAAGTTCAGCCGCCAGGGAGGAGGAAAAACAAATCCTCATTTGCCAAAAAAAGAAGTTTCAGGCTGGTGCCCCCTCCCCCTCGCAGCCCCACTCCCCCTCGCTGTCTCTTTCTGGCTGATTTTAATTCTCTCCTACCGGGCGCAGCGGAGGAGCTGGAGGTGGTTGGACCCGAGGGGCCGCCGCCGCCGCCGCTGCAAGTTTTCTGGGGCTCCTGACAAGCGGGGAGCAGACTAGGCACCAGCATGCAGAGTAGTAAGTTGGGCCAACTTGGGAGGCTCGGGAGGGTCTCAGAGAGGGGCCTTCGTGTGGTCCCCAAAGTGAGAAAACAGCACAGGACTGGCGTTGGCTTTAAGGAGTTTGCAAAGCCAGGCTTCAAACTTTTTGCCTTAGAGGCCCAGCTGGGCTGGAGAAGGAGGGTGTCGCATCCCCAGATGTACCCGCCTCTTCGGCTCAGGGCAGCTTGGCCAAGGGGTCTGTGCCCTGTCCGTGCCATGTGGCAGGGCCTTGCAGCCCAGGCGCTTCCGTCGGGGCTGAGGAAGGGGCAGACTTCCTCTGCGGTGCGGATGATGCGCCATGTGTCGCGGGTCAGCGGACACTGGACGGTGATTAAATGCCTGACAGCGGTGGGACATCAGCGGACGGGCGCTTCGCCTTCTGTCTAGTTTCTGTTCGGGTTCCAGAGAAACGCATCTTTGAAAGGCCAAGGCAAACATCGCTGTCCCTTCAAATAACTCCAGGATTATAGGACCCCATGAATAATTTGAGGGTGAGGCGGAGGTGGGAGCTGTTTGAAGTGCAGAGCTGTTTTTGTGGCTGAGAAAGCTTTTTTGTTAGTACCTGTGTGAGATTGTGGTGTTTCCCCCTTTCCCCAGGGAAGTCAGTAACCGTTTTATGGCCTTGAGACTCTAAAGTAATTTAAGTTAGAAGGTGAGAAGGACTGGTGGGTTTCAGAGGGACTCTTGGACTGATTAAATGTTAGGTCTTGCTTTACTTCCTCATATCTCTTTAGGCCTCAGAATTGATACTGTTGAAAGTTTCTGAGTAAGAGCAATGGATCTTAATGTTGAATCAAAATTATGATAGAATATTCCTCCTTATCCTCTTTTGGAAAATCTCGGCTAGAGTTTTAAGTGAGGTAAGTGAAGTGAGAAGCATAGCAGCGGAGAAGTGAGATCACAGAGAAGTTGGGCCGATTCATTGAAGTTTCGGAGATTCATTGAACTTTTGTAAATGCACCAGGTGAACAGGGAAGGGTCTGAGAGGAAAAATAAGTACAAAATGACCTGCAGATAGGGGCCGGAGAAGAATTATAAAGAAATGGTAACTCGAGGCCTGGTTGTTGGCTAAAATTTGATTTTCAAAGTAAAAAATACTATAAGAACTTCCAGCCACTCTTCAAAGTCGTCCAGCTCTTAAGTTAAAACCTATGGATCTTGCTGGCATCATATTACTTTCCTGCTGGTTTTAGGAAAAGTTGATCATTTAGAAAGGCTGCCAGAGTTAAAAATGCAAGGGGCAGCAAAGGAAAGTAATGCGGCGGCCAGTTTTTGACGTGGACGAAATGAGAATGAAAGTTTCTGAGCTCACTGTTGACAACTTTCTTACATGTTGCTCATTTGCTTAGGACGTTTTCTCAGATATTCCATCAGTTAACCTAAAAAAGCAAACTCGTTCTATAATGGTGTGGACTTTTTTTTCTTTCCCCAAGTCTGCCAGGTTTGTGAATAAATACAGGGTTTGTATGGGAAGATGAAGCGTTTCCTGTAAGTTGTGATGCTGACAGGACAGTCTGGAAATGATACCAACATTTTGAGGATTTTTTTTTTTTTACCTTTAAGTGAAAGTTTATTAATGACATGCTTAATCTTAACAAGTCAAACATATTGTTCTTCGAGCTTATCTGTCCTCAGATTTCATAACTTCCTTTTAAAGCTATACTCCTTGGATGAAAACATCTCTAGAGTCAGTTAAATAGGGCCATGAGCGTGCTGAAGTTTGATGATTATTTTTGAATATTAACAATGTGAAAATAAAACTCCTGACGAGGAGGTAGAGTTCTAATGGCACATTATGACTTAATTTCTCTAAATGTGAAGCATTCCGACGCTTCATTAATACTCCGCTGGCAAAGTATTATTTGCAACGGGTGAGCTGATGTTTATGGCTTCCCAATATATCTATTATATTTTAGGATGTATGTGTGTAGAATACTTTCCTACACGTAATAATCAAGCCTGACGTTCTCTAAGTAAATGGAGGAACACAGCAAGTTCCTTACAAAAAAGTTTGTCACTTCTTTGAATTCTGGACACTCTAAGGGTGTCTGCTGTTATTTAGTTGTTGTCCTTTGTCTCTGAAAGGTAACATGAAAAGTAAGGAGAAAGATGTCACAGTTGTGAGATGTGAGGTTGATTTTAGAGCTCAGCATTCTGATGATTAGTGTTTTAAATGATTTAATAAAATTTTTGCTTGAAAATAGGCTAGACTATAATAGCTTGCTAATCATAAGTGAGTTGCACATGCCCCTTCCATATTTTCAGTATTATTTTTACTTTTCTTTTAAGTCACATGCTACTCCTAAGTTTACTAGTTTACTGTGATTTCCAGAGTACTGGTCTCTATAATACATGTAAGGGAATCTTCATTCATGAGGAAAACCTGCAAAATAGGGGAATGGATGCATCTGTGGAAAAGCTGCTTTTAAGATCTTCGTATTTCAATGATGTTTCTATTACTGTTATTATTTGGTGTGTGTGTGTGTGTGTGTGTGTAGAGAGAGAGAGAGAGAGAGAGAGAAATAAAGATCACAATTTGCTGTTAGTGATCCGCACATTCCTATTAAGATATGCCAAAGGGTGTTAAGTTTTAATAAATTCTTTTCTTTCCTTCTTTGTGGAACTAAGTAAGCGTTACTGAAATTTTGAAAAAGACTTGTGGAAAATTGTTTTTGAGCTAGAACTTTATTTTGACTTTGAAGTGAGCACAGATGTTGCTAACTGGTCTTTAAGTGTTTCTTTTATAATGCATATAATATAGAAATTATTATTTTTTACTTCACCAACCCTTTGGGTAGCAAACAATAATGTAAGAACACTATGCTATTGTGTATAAAACAACATAGACTTTAAGAAAGTTATGAGCAGGTGTTTATAATTGATTTAAAGGGAAAATTATTATTTTTGAAATAAGTGATACACTTAAAATAAAATGACTGGTGCACATTAAAACATATTCTTATTAAGATATTCTCCGGAGTGTAAAATGAAGCCATTCATTCAACAGACTGACAACTTTCCACTTGGTATTTGCCTTTGCTTAATTTAGTTTCCGCAGGACAGCTAGTGTGGTAGTCTGCATCTGTTTTTGGCAGGCACAGAAAACTATAAACTGAGACAGTTCTGTCCCAAATATCGCAGCTCACAAGTTACAATCAATTTGATAAAAACAGGCAAGTTTTATGGACTTGCTTTCTGATGTTCATCCTTGCTCAAGCTTTCAGGTAACAGGTTTCTTTCTCTCCCCATTTTGCTGGTTTTAGCGACTAGTACCATGGATAACTAATTTTGAGTCCCGTTTACTCATTTATCTACCTTATTTATTATTTATTGAAATTCGGGGAAATTCATGACAGCATATCTAGACGTGGCTCTACTTTTACAATGTGATGACTACGGCTTTTGGTATCATCATACAGAAGGTAATGAATTTTTTGTTACAATAATAATTTTACAATTTATGGAGTTGTAGGGTCCTCCTTAGAAAAAAATATGAAGAAATTTATAGCCTTTGCCAGATAGAAATCTTGTCTTCTTCTCTGAAGTTCCTGGTGATTGTCACATATATAGAAGACTAATGTACTTTGCAGTTATTTCCATTGAAAAAAGTAAGCAGTTTTTTTTAATAATCATCAAAATTATTTGCCTTTCTCAAGGTGGATTAAAGTAAATATTCGAAAATGCCAAGTGTTGTATTATACTACTGTTCAGTAGCAAACAGAGCTGCAGAAGGAATAACCACTTTAAAAATTTATCTTCAAGTGTGAGTGGGTCTTAGGCTGCTTGTTTATTCATATAGGGCTATTTGATTAGTTATAGATGACCTTTATAAAGGGTGTTCTTAATATTACTCTTATGGTCACCCCTGGGGTTCTCCTATCACTTTGTGGTTTTCAGGTCCCTGGGAACTTGGTTTGGTTCTGTGATGGGTAAAATAATGTGGGACTGGATTTAGTTTAGAAAGAGATCTTTGGTCTTAAGGAGACCTCTTTCACTGAATTTGGGGGAGGATCTATGGATGAAAATTATTTGAATTGTTAGTTTGAGAAGAAGGCTACTGGTGGCTGAAGCTATAGTAGCTTAAATAGTAGCAATGTCGACTTTCCGTTCACCCCCCCACCCCCGCTTTTTTTTTCCCCCTAAGAACAGGAATCCAAGTAGCGAAAACAAAGATGAAATTATCTGTACACTTCAAATTTGAAGCACCATTGGGAATCATTTTCTGAATCAAAATATAATTGAAATACAAGTAACATCAAAATGCTCCCCTAAAATCATTAAGGGTACGCCTTTTGTTCCTAAGCATGTTTCATTAAAAATAAGAAAGAAAACTTTTAATTTTTAAAATGTTTCTAGCTCTTTAAAAACCTGCAGTAAATACTTTACAAGTGGCTAGACACCTTCCCTGGTGGTTTAGTTTATACAAGCAGGAAACTTTCTCTCCTACTCTTTCTCTCTTTCTTGTTTTCTTTAAACCAACTGACGTAATGCCAAACTTTGCTTTAAAAGAACAGACAGAAGTAATTGGTAGCTTTTAACTTTTAATAATGTTCTGGATTGGTTTTAGTGGCCAAAATGCCATTTAGAAAAAAAAAAAAAAAGTTCAAGTAAGAACGGGCTTGTGGCCTGAGGAAGAAAGGCTCTGTTGATGCAGTTATTTTTATTCTTGTTTTTCAATCTGTTATTAAAAATCTTTCCTGCTGAGCACTGCTGGATTTCTCCAATTGCTCTCTGTGATGGCTGGTGCATTTCAGGTTACCATAACTTAAACAGTTTTTGGGTTTTGGGGAGAGTGGGTATTTGTGTTGCGTGATTTCTTTCTTATTTGGAAAAAAACATTGTTTTTGTTTCAATTGAGATGAATTAATTAAGATTATCAATGGCGACAGGTCAATGAATGTGTTTATATAAAGAATGCTACACCTGTTAGCAAGAGCCTGAAATGTGGAAGTTTAATTGTGACATTAATCATTTTTATGTGCAGAGGAAGGAAAATAGAATAAACTTTTCAAAAATATATTTTTAGATTGAAAACATTAATTTTAAGAATCAGTCTGTTTCTACTGGTGGTTCTTTTATTCGCACAATTTTAGATGATTAAAAACCTATTTATCATGCAGTGTTTTTAGTTTCCCCCCCCTTTTTTTTTAATAGTTATTTTCTCTCTTCCTGATCTTACACAGGCAAACAGAACTTTCTCCAGTTAAGAGACATCTTGGTGATGTTGATTGACACCAGGGCAACTTCAGAAGCTGGCAAGTAGGAAAATCTTTTCAGAGGGCAGTAAGATTTGTGCCAGTTTTTCCTTCCTTGGGGAAAGACACTCCACCCAGAAATGGGGCCCTCCGCCCCATTTGGTGGGTCAGAATGGAGTATCGACGTTGCTGATGTGAATTGTTTGTAAGGTTTAAACCTTCTGGTTACTTGTCTTAGACTTGGCTTTTAACCCCAAATTTGTTTTTGTTTTACTTTTCATTACACAGAGCATATTTAAAATATATATATATATATACATATATATATATATATATATGTATTTATATATTTAGGTATCACGGAGATACCTTAAAATGTCTTTTAAGACTTTTACAATTACAAAAGTATTCCGCCTGTTCAGGGAAGTCGACGTGTTCTCTGCATAGAAATTTGACAGCTTTGACTTACCTTATGTCTTTCTCAGTTTTTCTTGTGAGAGCTAAGATTTTAGTTCAAATCAGGGACATTCTTCCATTGCTAACTACTCCTTTACTTACGGATTTGTCAGGAAAAAGTTTAGGAACTGAAGCTGTAGGTTGTTTGCATCAAGCATGGTGAGAGTATTTTAGTCTTACTTGATTTTAGTTTTCACAGGGTTTTCAAACATAAATTTAGTTACGGGTTTCTCTGTTACTGCATTTTTTATTTAATGAATGTCGGTTTATTATTTCAAAACTGAGGGAACAGTAATAAAGTTTAGCAAGAAGGAAAAAAAGGCAGAGGGTGGTGTTCTGAGCCCCAGTCCTTTAATATCAGCAGTGTGTGTACTGTTCAGTGGTGGGGAGGGGTTGGGGAGGCTTTGTGGGAGATGATAGAAAAAAAAAATCCATCAATTGCGCATATGATCCCCTCCCCTTAAGGTTTACTTAAACAATATGTTTCAGTTTTGCCTTAAACCATTCAGCACCACTTCTGCTCCCAAGAATCCACCACTATCTTGGTTCCTGAGGGATTAAGGATGACACTTTCTGTTGTATAATGAACTGCAGTATTGTTTGAACAAAGGTAACATATTTTGATTTGTGTAATTTTGGGGTAGTTACTAATAGGATGCCTCGAATATGAGAGGAAAGCTAGCAGTGTAAATGCCTGAAAATGCTTTTGTGGTATCCACGATAGCTGTACTATGTTTAAATTATTGCTGGTGTGTATGTACGCAGTTGTGAGTGTGTTATATGGGTGTAATGTATGCGGACTGACAATAGGCAACTACACCTGGATGGTGGATTCTAATGTGTGAAACCATTAACTCTGCCCTTTAAACAGGAATCTTTTAAGGAGTTACATGACCTACTTTATGAAGTCTAGAAGTTTGAAGTGGGTCTGGACTTTAGACCTAATGAAGCCAACATTATAATACTTATATCTGCTCTGAATTTACTAAAGAGATTTAAAAATGACAAAAACCTATAAATCAAAATGCCCTCTTTCATCGTATTTTTCAGAAATGCTTCTGAAGAAAATTTTTTTAAAGTCACGTTTGTTTCTGTTGAGAGGAGCAGTTAAGTGGCAGAGCTGTTTCTGAATATATCGTTTTATGGGATAGTGCTTTATGGTTTACACTTCTATCCCAAAACGTTATTTAGAAATAATATGGAACATGCAAAGACTCCGTACTGTGACCCAATGTGTTTTTCCCTAGGGTGATGGATTCTGTGCGTCACCCCGATGTGATGCTCTTTGCCAGGCTTGTAAGACTGGTTTTGAGGTTTGCTGTATGTCCTATCTCATCAAGCAACACTATACAACAACTTTGGTATCTAGGTAATTGACACAGTCAAAATAGGCTCAAAATGTTCCAAATACTTCTAACTCAGAAGTTAACTTATGTGTTCAATTTGTTTAACATTTGAATAAATAATGACTCATTGTCAGCTATTTAAGCCTTCTATAGTAGATAGTGTCAGAAGGAAATATACAAGTGCCCATAGTTTATTTTCTGTTTCTTATTTCCTTTATTTGAGGGGAGCATGGTTCTCCTGTTTGCATTTATAATTGGTCTATCTGTTAATCACTTTGTATTCCTGATAGTGAGTAGTATACTATTATGAAGAATAATAAACATATTCATAGTTTCTAATGTATATGTCCTAAGCTTTAAAAAACATTAATAATATATTATTTGAGTATTAGAATAACCTAGAATGAACCCAGTGTGGGATGATAGATACACCACAACTGCTCTTTAGACATTACATATATTTTAGCCGTAGAAAGAAAAGATAAAAAATATTCCAAAGCCTCAGAGCTTTTTTACTTGTAGAATCTGGATAGAATTTATGAAATGTACTAATCAACAGATACTTTTAATGTAACATGTGCTTCTTGATTAGATTCTACAACGTGGCTTTCAGCGGATTCTTGTGCATCAGTACTGAAGTTTTTCCTTATAGAAATATATATTATGTCTGAGATCAGAGACAACTATAAATAGTATAAATATATAGGGTCGGAGTTAGTTTGTGGAATCTGTTTTCTCTATTACATGATGCATTTCATGTGCAAAGAGATCAAGCATTACTAATCTAGTTTTAGCTTTATTTTCTCTGAGCTATGCATAAGTGCAGCGTATGAATTTGTGACTTCATATTAACTTAGTGCATACATGTACGCACACATATCTATATTCTCACTCGTATAGAATGTTTTGCATTACAGGCACCAAATGGAATTTTAACGTAGTACACATTTTTTAAATGACTTTAACTTTGTAATATCCATTTTAATTACTTGAATGTATCCCAACACCTTCTTGAGGGTTAATTTAATTATAACTTCGTTTCTGAAATGAGAGCAAGATTGGCAAACCAAATTAAAAACTAACTTCTGCTTGTGACTTCTCTGTGATGTCATTATCCAGACATCATCTTTAGCTCTGAAAAATGTAGAAATGAGTACATCAGCCTGCTATGCTCTCAATACTATTAAGTAGTTCTGAACATATAAAAGGTCCTGAAAGAGATTTTGGTTTTTGTTTCAGCTTTATGATGCCATTAAATTTTTGTGAAAGAGAATCTCAGTCACTGATTTAAAAAAAAAAAAAAACATTTAACTAATGAAGTTAAGACTGGTCATGTATATATTAATTTTAATCAAGGCACATGTTACTAATTTTTCTCATGACATGTTAGCCCAATTGTTGAATGATTAATAATTCTTTTATCAACTGTTCCTGGATATACCTTTGAGATCTTTTAAAAGTGGGTGTTTACTGTATCTGGCATCTGAATTCTTATGTTAGTAAATTGATTTGATTATGAATTGAAGAAACAAGTGATTATATTTAATACCATCTTTAGCTTATTATTGGAAGTATTATTGCAAAATTTTCATGTCAGTTCTTCAAACTTAGGTATGTTTTAGAAAATAACTTAGGTACAAGTAGCCAGTAGAAGCAAGTACATCCAAGCAAGGAGTAATGTGAAACATTAATTTCTGTAACTTGTAAGCAGATCCTAAGAGTTGTTTCTCTTTTGCACTGAGGACAAATTTGCATTACATTCATGGCCTGAAAGATGTGGTAAATTACTATAAGGAACTCACTGTCATCTAAACCTCAATGACTGTGAACTCTTCATTTAACGCTATCCCATTACTGTTTATTCTACTTTAAATGTCCGGTTCTTAAGACAATTTCTGTTGTTGAAAGAGTGTCCTAATTATTTACATTTACTTTTTCTTTGTCTTCTGATAAACTTTAACAAAGAAAACTGTCACTTGTAAGATTTTAGGCCAATAGTAGAAATTATAATGTACACATTTTATGTATAAGTATGTGTACATGATCTTGCGTGTTCCATTTGTCATTTAACTCTTTAGTGTTACACACACTTGTATGAACTTGTGTACATACCTATCATGTTATTTTACTCCCAGAAAGGTTCAGTACATCATTATTAATTTTTAATTATGTATATACGTGTTCTTCCTATTCCCCGAGTAATTCAGTATATCATTGACAATAATAAACACTGAGAAATGAGGCCAGTGATAAATAGAAATGGAAAATAGGGGTATAGATATTAGTGTAAGCAGGTTTTCCTCTTTTTTGTTTGTGTCATGTTCAGTTACTATTTAAAAAGATATGTGTGTGTGTGTGTGTGTGTATCTGAACAGAAGGGGGATGGATACTGTATAATACATTATAACCTAAGGAACTATTGCAATATATGGCAGTATTTATTTATATGTTTTTGACACAGGGAACTTTGACCTCTTCGCCTGTGGTAGTAGGGAATTTTAGATAAACCTCACTGGGGTCACACTCATCAGTTCCGGCTTTGCATAACAAAAAGCATTCTCTAGCTCCTGGTGTACTAGCTACTGTGCTGTTTTCCTTCAGGACTGTAAGTCCTGTAAGTTAATTTGGCATTTGAAAGTAATTCTAGAATTTTTCCCTTTTTGGAAAAATCCTCTGGATGGTTTTCAGAGGAGTAAGCAGAGATCACAGACAGCGTGATGTCGTTCATTTCAGGATGCTAAAGAAAATTACGCTGGGAGCCAGCATGCTTCCTCCGGATTATTCTGCCATGCTTTATTACCATTTTTTTTTCCTCCTCTTTGGGATCTAATATTTCAGTTTAAGAGGAATAAAGATTTCTCCTTTTACTGGAAAAATATGCTAGCTGTAGCGTTTTTACCTACAGTTCTTTGTAGTGTATACATTTGGGGGGGGAGCAGTGTAAGAAGAGGCAGAAACTTATATACTATAAAATGATAATATGCTTTTGTTTGCTATTGAACAGGCCTTTGCCATTCCATTTCTATGAGAAAATACATTGAATGAAATTAAATAAAGTTGTGGTATAATTTCGAAATTACTGTAAGCACCAACTGTGACATATTTTTGGCAGAAAGATTAAGACAGTGTTAGTTACTCAGTGCTTACACCAAACTCTGTATTCCAAGTTTATAAATAGGAATTTGGCCATTTGATCACAGATGATGTTTGATATGAATGTATCTTGATTCAGGGAAGAGAGTACTTAAATTATTCTCACCATCAGTATGCTTTAGATTTGCAAGAAATACAATGCCAAGTATCATGCTGTCAGTCCTTTGAGATTTTTTTAGTAAAGAGTTTTACTTGTTTATAGTAGCTTTTATTCAGTGATATCAAGCACAGGCTGCTTAACATATCTGCCCCTTGAGCTCTAGTGAAGTTCTATAAATGATTGTTATTTCTACCAAGATTTAGGGAGTAATGTACTAGAATAGTAGTTATCTACCAATGAGGGTTCTGAGTTTTGGGATTTGTAACTGATTTTTAGGAGCTATGGCATAAATATAATAATAGGTAGAAATATTTAGAGTGATCACCTTTTATACAAGTTAGTTCTGTCTTTCATGTCTAGGAAAATATAGCAGTGAATGTTTGCTTTTTGTATGTTTTGTCTCCAAGCAGAGGAAACTGACAGTTTTATGTTTTAAGTGCCGAAAGTTGTTCTTGGCTAGGCAGTCCTCAAGTTAATCACTGGGATGTTAACTTGAATTTTTGTCTTTGAAAATTCAGTTTTTGAATTTTAAAGCAAAATATGCCTCCATTATTTCCAAATTGACATCCTGTGCTCTGGATTGGCTTTTAGAGAAATGTTTTCCAAATTCTCCTGGATTGCTTGAAGTCCATTGAGTTTGAAATATTTAGTTTTGTTTTTTCAAGGCTTTCTGAAAAGAGAGGAAAAACTTCATCGTTTTAGGATTTTCTTATTATAGAACCCTTGTTATTTACCATTAAATGCAAATTAATTTTGCATTTATTTTGTATACTTTTTTCCTTTTGTCTTCTTTTCAGAAACTCATTTTGATGCATCAGAAATTGAGAAAACAGTGATTTCAGCTCTCCCGCCACACCTTTCTGTGATAAGATACTGTGGTCATTGTCTAGAAGTCACTCCAGAGAGATCCTGTCTTATGTCATTTGCACACTTTCATTATTACTTCAAAAAAGTGGTATTTGAAAATCATGTATTTACTCTAATTGTAAACACTGTGGATGGTAAAAATGACATGACATTTAGTTTTTTTCTCATTTGCGTCTTAGGCAACTTGTTTCTAAAAATTTGTTTGAAGGAGAAAGAAAAAATATTTTAACCAGCTTTGAAATTAATTTAAGACAGTCTTGTGGAATTCTCCAAAATGAATATGAAAATATAAAATACTGTCAGCACACAGGGTTCAAATTAACTTCATATGTATAATGACAGCTTTAACCTGACACATTTTAATGTAAAGGATGTTTTAGTACAAAGGTGATTTTCTCTCGTTTTGCCTGTATTTTATTTTTTGCAAACTGCTTAAAATGATTGGCATCCTTAAATTATGGTTATGTGTAAAACAAATAAGGCTGCTACTATAAAGAAGCAACAGCTCTGCACATTCATCTTAAAGACTATTTTAAAATATTTTCGTTTGCAACGAATGCATCAGGCCCAAAGGAAATAGATAGCATCCCTAACACATCGCCCACACTATTCTCTCAAAGTGGAATTGACTCAGAGCGCATTAATTCCACTCCTAGTGGAGTGTATTTCATAGTAGTTTGGTGTCTCTGCTGGTAGAAGTGTAGACATTTCAACCAACCACCTCCTTCTTTGGTTCCTCTGGTATCAGGTGAACATTTTGCCAAAACTTTTGATACACCCAGTGTAATGAAAAGCATGTTGTGGAATTGGGTTAATGGGATGATTTCAAGTCATGTTTGATATGGTATTCTGAAAAAATAATTTTAAAAACTTACCTATTTGGAGTGGAATGGAAGAGCTGAGATGGTGTTTTTAGATTTAATTCAAGGCCCCTAGATACTTTTAAAGAATTAAACAATTCTATAGATACATTTCTTCTTTCCCCGATGTGGGAGAAAGTGAGATTTATTTGGGTAAACACCTTTGTAGAAATACTTGGTTAACTTCTGTTTTGCAAAACATGATCCTATAAAAAATATGGAGAGATTTTTCTGAGCCCAATAATATTTATATTTTATTTCTTTACGTTCCATAAGTAAAACCATGTACAAAAGAAAATGAACAGAAGAATACATTTAATAATTACCTGTCTGAGGTTAGATGTCCAGTGAACTGCATAGGCTGCAAGAGAAATCTCTTAGTTTTGTGCTTGTGTTCGAAAACCTGGCCCCACATTTCACGTGCAAGAGTGTCTAGCGTTCTGCTTCCCAGGGACGCGTGGAAATGTGGATTTAGGCTAGAGAGCCTTTGAACAGTTTTCTGCTGAGTTAAAGTAGAAGCTGACTAATTAAATGCTTCTTACTGACTGAATTTCCCTCACATGGTCCCTCTAAAATATATGACTCAAGTTTAAATTTTGGTTCTTCATTGTTGTTTTATTCAGGTATTTTTCAGAGTGGTCCTAGAATCATATTTTCTTTTGAGGATTAGAAGCTGAGGACATAAACTACTATCTATTCTAACAGAAGCATCTTATTTTACAAAGGAGAGCACTGAGGATGAAGTTAAGTGAATTTCCCTTGATCACACAGCTACTGAGAAAAAGAGCTGAGCTTAGAACTCATGTCTGGTCCTCATCCCCATTTCAGCATAGGACACTAGACAGGTGTGAGGTTTGTGGAGGAAGTCTGCCTAATACCTGAAATTCACTACTCTTCATTTTTCCTTTTGTGGATGGATTTGAGAACAGAATGAAAGTATCATTTATTCATATGCATGGGGGAATTGATCATGTAATAAATCAGTTGGTACATAGATGGTAATTCTTTATCAATACCTTATGACGATAGGGGAATCAAATGTTATTTAAAAAGTTACTGCAGAAAATTTAGGCTTAATGCTTCTTCAGACCCTTGAACAATACAAGCCTCATGTGTATAAAATTCAGTTGAAAAAGAATTGGTTATAAAATGGTCATTAATAAGGAGTTAGTTTATATTATTCTTCTCCACAGTGTAGTTTAGTAGTTTAAAATACCTTCCAACATTTATCTGTTTTAAGGCCAACTTTAAAAATAAAAACAGTCCGTTTGAATTAAGGATTTTTTATCTTCCAAGAACTGGACTTTTCTTTATTCATAACAGCCATAAGCCCCTTGGCAGGTTGAAAACTATAGACAGCATCTGTGAGATTAGGCCTGAAATGTGCAATTAGTTATTAAAACATGGTTAAGAAACCATTCATGGCATCTTAATAAATTCCTCAGCATTTAGAAAAACAAATTAACAAAAGAGTAATAAGGAACTTCATTTATTTTAAATGTTATTAATTCTCTTTTGAATGATAACTTTCAGCTTAAATACAGTAAAAATGATATATTTTAAAATGTAAATGTAATGCCTTTATTTTCTTGTTAGAATTTCTTTCAAGTTTCACTTTTATCCATGACCCCGCTGTACAATATAAAGACAATTAACAGTTCTTTATTGGTTAAAGTTAAGCTAATTTTAATCATTTACTGTCATGTCAGGAAAAGCAGGAAGAGATTCTCTGTTGTCTTAGGCATCTGAGGTGATTTTACTTAAGTTTCTTGTTTTTCTTATCTTTCACTTCTAATAATTATTTAATCGAAAGGTCAGTGCAGCTTGCCTCATCAGTGAGATATACGATGGTTCCTCGACCTTCAATGGCATTCTCATTTCCATTTCTGTTTGAAAGGATTTTGGTGAGTGTCCTGCAGAAAACTGTTGGACCCATGACATTCTCCGAACCATTTTAGAAGACAGTTCTAGGAGGGTCTTTGGCAAGGAGGAGGAGGTGGGTCAGAGCCTGGAAATGGTCCAGGGTCCGTATTTGGTCCAGGGTCTGCTTTTGAACCCATTTCATGTTGAGTTGCCAGGTGAAGACACCTGTTGAACCGCCTTTTATTTATCTGGGTTTGTGTCTTAGCCAGAGGGCAGGCTTCTCTTTTTTTTTTTTTTTTTTTTCTTTCTTTCTTTTTAATTTGGTTATTTTCTTTCACTGATGTTTCTTTCAGGTGAAAAGCCTTTATAAATGGCTGTTGTGAATAGCATTCCTTAAAATTAAGGAAGTTTGTGGAGAAATGGTCGCATTCAGTCAGAAATATTTACATGGGAGAGTAATGAAATAATCTGTAATATTAAAAAGCATTTCTTCCAAAATGGATTGAGGAATGGTCTTAACGAGGATGGTGACCATTTTACAGGAAACCTCCTTCTTGGTATAGTGAGCATATTGTACAGAGAGAGGCTGAAAACTTCCATTACTATTACCTAACTATCTAGGATTTTTGCCTTCCTCTTCCTCTGGCAGTTGATTATGCAGTTGATTTTTCTATGTAGTTTTTTTTTTTTTTTTTTTTTAACCCTACTGTTAGAGTTTAATACCCGGTGTTTATTTGATGGAACCAAAGGAAAAGCTATCAATACTTGCATCACTTTCGTTTCTCTCAGTGTTATTTTGGGATTTATTTTTCTACTGATCATCGCCCTGTATTCCAAGTATCTCTTTTTCTCCATTGACTTTAAGAGACTGGAACCCTACCATGTTCTCTTGGCATTGCAGATCAAAATAAATTTTAAGTGGCTCTTCTGGGCTTTGTTTTTCAGAAAGTACTTTTTTGTTGGCTTTTAAAACAGGTCACATCCAAATAAGGTTTAAATAAGATGAGTTTTTGTGTTTTTTTCTTTCTGCTTATTAAGGGATTTGCTTTTCTGATAAATCGGCATATGTTTAATTTTTTTTACACCTTCCGAATCACAACTTTGCTAATACATTCATCCACATTTAGTAAACCCCTTCTCAGACCTTCCTTAAACCATTTTTATGTTTCTTCTTGTGGTGTATATTCGTCAACAAGGACTATCCTAGATGTTTTATAGAAGGTAAGCTACATGGCATTTATTTTCTACTCATTTGGATTCTCATCGAATTATAGTCATGCATGGAGCATTCGTAGAATCTAGGAAAAGTCCAGTTGCAATTCCGTAGCTAATACCTGGCTACTGAAGCTGAGAGATGAGTTATGGTTTAAGTACTGGGCTGATTTTAGGGAACAGTCCACACATAATGAATATAGATAGCTCCCTTGAAAGCTTAGAAAAAAGAAAAGGTAAAACAAAACAAAAGGCCACTTTTTATTTATTTCCAGATGGATTCCATCTTGTACTTGGCATGGCACAAAGTCAAAATGTTGCACTTTGAGATTTATTAATTAGAATGTTTCTAAGCCAAATATAGAATCTGTTCTCCTTTTTCAGATAAAAGATAAACCTACTCAGCTATAAAAATAACTTTAGAGTGGGAAAAACATTGAAATCTCGAATCTGGGTTTTCTTTTCATGTATACATCCATTTTTCAACAAAAATGAAATCTACCAGGTTCCTCCTTTTGTTGACACTGTTGTATTGAGGACACCAGTGGCCTCATGGCAGCCAAGCCCGATGGTCTTTCCATCTGACTGCATCTCTTCAATGGATTGGATGCTGCCAACCATTCTGTTGAGTAGCCTGGCTTCTGGGGGCGGTGCATTCCTAACACACTTGTTTTCGTTTGTCCTTGATTTTCCTCTTCATTTCTGTGCTTTTCTTTAGTAGTATATGTTTTCACTTTTTGATTTGAATAAAGTAACTCCAGAGTCTTCACCTCCAGACCTCAGCTGGCTTCTGAGTTCTAATATCAATAGTCTTCAAATGCCATAGGTACTTGTTATAAATCTGTTTATCATTATTAGCCTGACATTCAGGACTCTACGCTTTGTTCCATATATCAGTTCTATCTGTACTATATACCACATGTTCTGTCCTCAAAGTAGTACTTAGTCCTGGCACATTCCTAAACCAGCCTTCATTCATGTTCTTCCCTCTCTGTGATGCTTTTCATCCATCCTTAACTGTAGGAAATCTACCTGTTCCTCAGATGTTGACTTTCGTTTTTCTTCCTGAAGCCTTCAGATATACAGTCATTTAGATTTAAACATCCCTGTCCTGTGCTCCCATTTATTTGCAGCTTTGGTATAGAGCCCATACCAGAATCTACTTGGCATTGCAAGTCTGGAGAGAGTAAGAGGATACTCAGTTTATTTCTGTCCTCTTTACAAATCCTTAGATGCAGTGGTTTCTCAAAAGTGTTGCATTAAGTCGGCACATGGGGGAAGGACACTTGGCCAGAAGAGCATGAGACCTTTAGGTATGGACAAAATTGTGAAATTGGGTTGTTACGCTTCAGAGAGGTAAAGGATTATCTGATGTTGCATAATTAATAGACATTTCTTGAAGTTTGCCCTGATGTATTGTCCCTAAAGTATAATACTGCTGGTTACAACTTAATGTGCTGTGTTTTGCAGAGTACTTTCAAATTCTGTCCTTTATCCAATCAATATAATTAAACCAAGTATGACAGTGTTGGTAAAACTGAGGTAAAGGGAGGCCCAGACACATTTGTGAATTACAGAAAAATGAAAACCCAGATTGCCCTGTGCTTTACTGATACTGCATCTGGGATACTACAAAATAGTCAAAGATGCAAAGTGGTAAATGGTGGGCCCTGAATATGTGGAGGTTAACAATGTTAGGTTTCAAGGTCACAAACCAGAAATGGGTAGTTTTAACTTTCACATGTTGAATGTCTGTCAGCTCAAATATTGTGTGTCCTGATGTTTGAGGACAGTGCCTTACTTACTGGCTTCATGATGAAAGTGACCTGTAAGAGGTTCAGTGCTTGGAGGCTAAGGGAGCAACAAAGGTTTAGACCTTGGGGAGATCTAACATAGACAGTGGTGAATAGGGTTTATCATGAGCTGAGCAGAAGCGGAAGTAATGCTGCCTTGAGATGCCCAGGTTTATGGCAGTGAAGGATATTGAACCTCCCCTTGCTCTTTTCAGTTTCCCTGTCTCCTTGAGGGATGGCCAATAAAGTGATAACTGAATAATATACTGAGACATTTCTCGTGTTGAAACAAGAATGCCTGAGACTTCTTTGATTGTTTGAATTTTACTAGTTACTTTTAATTTCATTTTAAAAGGCAGGGAACAATTTTGAAGTTTTTTGTTTTGTTTTGTTTTGTTTTGTATAAAGACCATACCCTTGGCCTTTCCTCTGTAGGTTTTTTTTTTTTTTTTGAACTACAAAACTTTCTTTAAGAATTGGGAGGTCCCTTTGATTTAATATGAATCTGTTAAGTACTTAAATATTGTCTTAAACAGCTTTTGAAAATTATGAAGGCTTGCTATTATTTTCTATTCCCAAATCTGTATGGACATGGAACCATGAAGGAGAAATTAAGGAGAGGATCTATTTAAAGAATTTCTTTACTTTTAGGACAGCTCATTACTTGGAGGGCTCTCATTTATCTATTTCTTCCTTAATAACAAAACATTCCAAAGCTTCCTAGAAACCTTAGCTAATTGCATTTTTTCAGACATACTTTTCTGATGTCACCTTATGTCTATCAGCAACTTAAAAAACCCTTTGGAGGGGATTGTTGGGGATTTTTAAGAATAATAACTGCCTGAAATTTACAGACTATCTACGTGATAGTAGAGGGAGTTTCATGGAAGAGTACATTCTAGTTAATAAGTAGGAATTTTTAAATCCTCTGTATTTTTCCACAGTTGAAGGGGCGCATACTTTTGGTTGAAAGTGAGTAGGCGAAGCGTAGTCCTCACTTCTGGTAGTCTTGGTGACTTAGAAATCTCTTTATTGTAGTTTCATAATCCCTGACGTGACTGTCTAGCTCTCATGTCTGCTAATGCAGACATTGAAGAAGGAAATGTATGTTTTGGCTCCATTAAAATGTTTCTTATCAGACCGTATGTGGGAGGCGTGGTCACTGAAGATGCCTCTATTTACCAGCTGGATGGCGTGTGTGCCCCTTGAGTTTCCAGCCTGCTAAAGCTGTCTGGTTCCCTTTAAGCATGGGAAGGAGCACGTTATTATATGTGTTGGTCCTGCAGTGGTCGTGTTTTCACTTGTGAAAATCAGGGAGCAGAGGGCATGCAAACTTTGCCCAAAGGCTGGATACAGTTTGCATAGAAATGAGCTACGTGTGGCAACAACCACTTTGGTGGATGCCTAGCCAGTGCTCACTGGAGAGAGAGAGCAACCACAGGCCATAAGTGAGCTAGGTTTACAGGGGAAAGGGTCCTTCCCCAGAGCTGCCACCTTCAGATGATAGTAATGGGTCACATTTGTGGAGCACTGTGCTAATTAAATGTATTGTTTCCACCTGAGAGGAACTGCTGTCATGCACGTTTTTTCAGGGCAGTCACCTAGGTTGGGACAGGTAGCAAGAGCAGACTCGGGATTTGAACCCAGGCGGCGTGGCTGGAGAGCTAAGGCTTGGTAAGCACTTCTACTTCACTTCTCCTTTGCTGGGAGCAGGGTTTTCAGCGGCTGTATCATCCAGGGGTTTCAAAGACTAGGTGACTTTCATATTCCTGCTGTTTCAGTCTGCTTTCTTCTCAAACCCTAATCTACGTTTGTTCATTCTCAGAGAAGTAAAACAGTCATCTTTGTGACATTTTAAAATCCGGTTTTAGTAATAACTCACGTTCAACCTGTGTTCTTTCATAGAAGTGGCTGCAGTCTTGTGTTAAAAAAAAAAAAAAAATCTGTGTTAGTCTAAGTAACTGTGTCTTCTTGGCTCCATTACAGCAAAAAGGCTCTGATCAGCAAACTCTTGTAGGGGGAAGTTGTTGAATGACATGGGGATGTGGTACTGTCCTGTTAATCCTCAGGGCTTTGTGTTTCTTAAATTATTTACACTCCTGGACAACTGCCCCTGCTCCAAATGGGGTCTTAGCGGGGCATTCTGCCTTGGCTTCTGTGTGTTACAAAAACGTTAAAAGGAAAGGTTACCATCTTTTAGCATATCTGTCTCTGTTGGATTAATAAAAAAAAAAATAATTTATATTTTATAAATGAGCTTTAACGATCCAGCGTGTTTTGATGGTTAGTATAGTCACACAAGCAAAAGCTAAAAGTAAACCTGCTTTTTTTTCCCTTTTATTTTAAGGAGAAATAAAAAATCAGGACCGCAGGTCAGCAACAGCAATAGGATTCCATTTTCTTTTAAACTGCTTCTCAAGAAGCTCCTGTCACTGGGAGTTGGCTGTGCTTCCGAAGGAGGCTGCTTTGCTCCCTGGCTGCCTGTGGCCTTTGAAGCGGCGGCAACGGAGCTTTGTGTGTGTCGGTGGCGTTCGCGGAGCCCCCCGCCTGCCGCAGCCACCACGCGTGCTCGGCGCCGGGCTGTGGGCGTGTTGTCGCAGGCCGCCCCGCGGAAGCGGGCTGTGCGCTCCCCCCCGCGCGTCCCTGCGTGTGGCCGCTGCGCGCCCGGCTCCCGGCGCTCCCCCCGCCGCGGCTGCCCCCCCGCCGCGCCCCGCAGCCCCGCCGGCCTGGTCGGCGGCACCCAGCAGCCGGCCGCGCGCGTCCCTGCTCCTCCTCTCGGCCCGCGGCTCCCGCCTCCCCGCCCCTCTCCCCACTTCCCAACCGGCTTCGCAGTCTCCAGGAACGCTCTCCCTCTCGTCCTGGCCGCCGGTCTTTGCTCTCAGGTTCTCCTCGCCTTTCCTCCTGCGCAGCATACCCACCATGGGCTCCTCAGCGCTTCCTCCTCCTGAAATCCGACTGTTCACCTGCGATCATTGTGCAACTTGTAGACAGTCGCCCGTTGAGATAACTGGAGTTCTGGTTTTGCCTTCATTAAACAACTGTCGTATTACTAGCTTTTCGGTCTGTCACATACTTTCTTCTACGACGTTTTCAAGAAGCTGCTTCAACCAGGTATCTCTGATGTTTTGCAGTATATTTCCTTACGCACACGTTCTTGAGTACATGGAAGGATTGTGCCTCCTGCATTTTCGGAAAGCTATGAGTACAATAAACATCGGAAACTCAGATGCACTAAGTGACAGTGTATGTTATAATTTAATTTAGTAGTTTTTTAAATAAGCACACGTAGCCTCTCGGGAGTGGCTGAGGCTTCTCTTGTTTTTTGGTGTTCTGGTGACAAGGACTTTATATTTTTCTTAAGGAACACATTTTGAAAAACTTCTGTACCGAGACCCCTGTGAAATTTGATCCCTCTCTACGTTATCAAGCTTACTTTTAAAATTAATTCTTTTTAAGGCCAGGCTTTTTACACCCCTGAATTACTGTCCTTTTCTGGAAATCCATATTAATAAGGCCATATCATGAACTATCAGTAATTTTAGTAGAGCTGCTCTTCACTTGTTACCACAAGAAAGTTTTAGCAAAAAGACTGAACTTTATTAGTTCATATAATGAATATCCAGTTCCTTTTTATCTCCAAGATCCTTGTATGACTAACGTAAATAAAATAGGTGATCTATAGCTGGATGGAAGGGGGGCATTTTAACTTGTAGGGGACAAGGTTTTTGGAGTGATGCCTTGGTTGACTTTAAATTCCATCCCCAAATGGAAATTTAGCTCCTTCTTTTTACCCTGTAACAGATTAACTTTTAGTATTGCTCTTCATAGGGAGCGTGTTTGTTAAGTTGGAATCATAAGTTATTTCATAAGACAGGAGAACACTGGAGTTCTTTTGTTGAAAAAAAAGTTGACTCTCAAATATAAGAAATGATTTAATAGACAAGGTCATTTTAAAGTAGCATGTTGAAAAGAAAATGATAATCTTATGATTAAAAACATCGGTAATACAAAACCAGTTATTGGTTAAGTACTGCTCTGTCCTCAAATTTTTAACAACATAATTATGCTGTGAAAACAAAGGTACTGAAGTCACAGCACGGCATTAGGAGCTTAGTTTAACATTCAAATAATAATGTTTGAGTCCACTGTACGTTTTTCTTATTGTTGGAGCAGCCATTCCTAGAATGTAGAAGATACTTCCTTTAGTAGTTAGAAATGTGCATCATAATATTTTTTAAACTTTTTGTTTTGCTTTTGCATATTTCTTTTATTTGAGCCCTTTGGCCTCTGTCCAGCTTATTTGTTCTCCGGATATGTACAGTACAGATTAAAATATAGAAGTTTCAGCCATCCCATGCCTTCTGGGACTTCTGATTGTCTGGAATGGGCTTATGTCCAGCTGTGTTTAGAAGCTCACTAGGTTGCAGCTATGTTTTCCTATCTGTGGTATGGCTTAGTTGGAATAAAATCAGAATTAGAGTAAATGGCTAACTTTCCCTAGTTTACAGTTTTCCCATCTACAAGCTGTGAGCAATACTACCTGGGAACAGATTGTTGGGGGGGTAAATCAATTAAATAATTTATGTAAAACAGGTTTGGTGATTGCCAAGGGCTGTGTGACTATTTACTATGATAATAATTATAATTGTTCTGTCTCTAATCGTTTAAATTTTCATAAATCATTAACTATGGGAGTGTCTATTAGGCTGTTCAAATGGGTGTTTTTAAAGTTTTATTTTATCTTTTAATTTAAAACTTATATTTAGGATATGTTTAGAGTAGAATTCTAGCTGTCAGCTGTTGTAGGGAAGAGTGGTACCACTTGTTCCAGAAAACTAGTTGACATTGTTCCCTTGGAGGAATATATATATACACACCTTAATTCATCCATTCTTCTGTTGGATTTCTGTTGTAAGAGCTTTGGTGTGGAAGTCTATTCTGAATTGTAAAAGTTCCTAAAAGAAATATTTTGAGATATATATATATACATATATATATATGTATATATATATATGTATATATGTATACATATGTATTTTTTTTTGTATTGTCCATCAGTGCCTTATTTTATGGGTCATTGGTGACCTAGACCATCATTTTTATTTTAAAATGTATGTGCATTTCTACTTAATTTTAATATATGACTTCTTAAATATATGACTTTTTGAAAGACCGAGATTTCCTCTCAGAGCTCGCCTTTTTGTATGAATTTCATGAAATTTCTTCCTCTTCTTTTAAATGCATGAGTCTTAACCAAATTCTCCTTCAGTGTTAATCGCTGTCTTCTTTGTTGTGGTTGTGGTAAGTTCATCAGGATACATCAGGCATCCTTTGTAAGGAGTGGTCTCGCACAGATAATATTTTGTGATTCTCTGTGGATATTTCAGAATTTATCTTTGTTTTCATATATGGGATATGTGCCACATGATATAAACACTTGGTGAATAAAAATGATTTGTTACTACTGAGGTCACCCAGTTTTCTGCAGGAGAATAACAAATAGTCACATGATTTCACAGCCATGGTACGTTGTACGCCACGGTGCCGTGATTTTGAGGCATCATTTGCAACCATATGTCCTAAGTTTTCAAGCTGTGTGTGTGTGTGTGTGTGTGTGTGTGTGTTCTTGCGCATGCCATGTGTGCGCATTTGTGTATGTGTTCTTGCACGCACCGTGTGTGTGTATGTGTGTATATGTTTTCTTTTTTGTTCTTTTTCGAGAAGTAAGCATGTTCATCACATCCAAAATAAAAATACTATTTATTTACAAAACATGTCTATTAAAGAAATAACAGTAGGATTAAAGTTAATAAAGGATTTTTTTTTTGAGATTAGAAGCTCAGAGTATTTTCTCAACAGTGACATGTGAAATGTCTTTCACTTTTTTCCTAGGAGAAATTATATTGAACCACTGGGATTGCTTTTTATTTGACAGAAAAGAAGTCCCTACTGATAGCACCAATCCTAAATTTTTGTTGGCAAATATGCTATCAAATTATACTTGGAATAAATAATTCACAAGTCCCATATGAGGGGCTTGCAGGGTGTATTGATGAAATGACTAGAATTTCTGTTTGTTATATAAGTTTTCAAATAATGGAGGAAGTTCTAGAAATTATTTAAGAATTTCCAAAGTGAGATTGTCAGGGGATTTGAGGGATACCAATTCTCTGCAACTTTTTTTCCCCATTCAGACAGTTCCCTATTTATTTGTATTCTACAGTTGAGTCATGGGCTCATATTTCTATTTTATTTCTAATTATCATATATGTGTGTAGTATTTGATAATACGTATATGCATACCTTAAATATTCATTCTTTTGACTTTGGAAGATTAAGGAAATTGAATATAGAGCTTTTCATTTCCACATCACAGTTTCAATACTGATCTTCAGGAACTGGAAGCCATTTCTATATTCTGGTAATTTGATAACCCACTTTGAAATGTATTTGTTGAGCTCATTGTAATTCCATGTGTCTCTAATGAAAGGCATGTGAAGGTATGGGTTGAAAGAATTAACTGTGCTTAGTCCTCACAGAGACCCTGCTGCCCCATTTGGGCAATCTTTAACCTGGCACCCAGTTCTGTGCTTGCTAAAATGGAGTTTTCCAAAATTTAAATGATGTCATGTTGGAAAGCAATGCCAAGAAACAATGTGGCAGTTTCTAAATTTTGTGAAGCTAAAATCCCTGGTTACAAGAAAGAGTACATGTCACAGATGAGTAGCTAGTAATGACTTCAGTTTAGCAGGAAAAGAGCAATTCCCATATGCTGATTCTAGTCTCATAACAAAGAATGTTATAGAAAGATTGCACAGTATTTAACAAGCTGTGAGTTAATGTGACAGTGTCAGTGGATCTAGTTCCAGAAGGATAATCACTTTACCATATTTCTTCAAAAATATTTTAAGTTATACAGAAAACTCACTACAAATGAATCCAGACTGTTCCCTCTGCACTCCACCCCCCTCCCTAAGTTAGGCAGTAATACTGAGTTTAGTCAAACAATTAAATTCTTGAGACTGCCTGATCCTAAGGACCTGGGTAAGTAAATGAGTCTCGCTGTCAGGCTGAACCTCAGAGACCTGCCTCTTGTGAACTGATGAGCGGCTGTGAATGAGAATGTTATCCTGGAGTATTTGAGACTTAGTTTTCAGTACATCAGTACCTCTCACTGAGAGCCACTCCCAGTTTGAACATAGACACATTCTTCAACGTTTGTGGGCACCTTAGAAGTCAAGAAAATGAAGTCAAGTTCCGTTGCTTTCAGCTCCCTGGAGCTTGTACTGTGGGCAGTCTTCGGTAGGAGGGATTTGTTATCCACGATTCATTTCCGAGGCCTTTCCCAGGGGCTTGGTCTCTTTTGCGCATTCATGTAGGCATGGTGACTTCCATGCCTGGAGGAACTGTAACAAACGGGTGGATTTGACTTTGCCTCATAGGCTTGACTGTCTGTGTTCCTTTAAAGCTTAGAGCTCATGCTTATCATTTTGCTGTTGAAAAGCCCCCTAGAGGCAGGGATGAGGAGCAGTAGGGGAGTGGGGAGAAGGTCTTATCTCTTTCAGTGATGTAGAAAAGAAGTGCATATTCTCCATCCTGAAAGAAGACAGCCTTTTTCAATTCCAAGAATATTGTTTTATCATTCTACTAAGGAGACTCTCTCTCTTTTTCCAATAAACATATATAGTTGGGTATTAGGAGAGGGAGGTACATAAAATTAGCAATCCGTTATGAAAAATTTTTACAAAATGCCCTTTATAAAGGCGTTTTTTTCCTTTGAAAGCAATTACAAAGTTGATAATTAAATGAGATGCAAATAAGATATATTTAAATCAGAGTTTCCAATCTTTCCATTGTTTAAGACATTCCCTGGTGACAGACCATGGAATGAAGGAGTTCTGGTACTGTACATGCGTGTGCACCTGTTGTTGAGTATCGACTGCTTTAAGAAGTGAAGGGCTCCCCTTTTGTTAAAAAGACAATGCTTTTGTATCCAGTGTTTGTCTCCTGAAGTAACAGGCAACAGATTCCACTGCCACTATTTGTTTTACCCTGTACTTTCAGGATACAAACTTTGATTTAAAGCAAAAAGCTCAGTGAATTTTTTTCAAAAGTGAAAAACAGGAGAAATATAGTCAAATTCATTTTTCCCTTTTCTTTCTACCTAAACTGTGTGGCTGCCTTCTATTTTTATTCTTATTTTTATTTTTTTCTAAAGATTTTATTTATTAGAGAGAGTGAGAGTGAGTGAGAGACAGAGAGAGCATGAGCAGAGGGAGGGAGAAAGAGAAGCAGGCTCCCCACCGAGCATGGAGTCAGATGATGAGATGACTCCATTCAGGACTTGATCTCAGGACCCCAGGATCATGACGTGAGCTGAAGGCAGATCCTTAACCGAATGAGCCACCCAGGTGCCCCTGCCTTCTATTTTTAAATTATATAATGACTGAATTTACTTGAAGAAGTACCTCTTGCCTCCCAATGAACACTGGCATCTGGATGCCATTCTTCATTCAACATATGAATGAAGAATTGCCCACTCTGTGCATTCCCCACTAGGAGCTTGCAGTCTGGTGGGGGAAGAGGGGAGAGTGTGCCAACAGTTTCAGTACACTGCCTTTTACAGTCTCTTCCAGTTTTTATTACCTCATGCATTTAGTTTTGTGTTCTCTACTCATTCCCTTTAAAAAAACAACTGTGAGGTAGACATTTATCATAGGAATCTAGGCAATATAGATGAATTCAGAGAAGAGGATAAAACCCTGGTAAGAAACACTGTTGATTTCGGTTTATATGCTTCTGTAATCTTTGAGCGTGTGTGTAACAGTGTGTGTATAAGTGTGAGCATTTCTCTTTTTTATTCTCTCATCCAACCTTGAAAAAGAGGCAGTTTTTCCAGGAGTTGATTTTGGAAGTACAAGGAGATCTCTGCCCACAACTTTTTGCAAGGCCTCTTACTTCAGACTTGAGAACAGTGGCAGATATTTTGGCTTACAGTGCACTGCTGGCTTCTGCCTAAAGGTACCTTCATGGCCTAAACATAAATTCTCACATCAGGTTGTTCTTTTGTTCACATCTTCAGGTTCTTAGCTGTGGAGTCTCAGAGCCTGACCTCTGCCTCAAGGCGATTTGATTTTGGAGGGCTCCTACTATAAAAATGAATTCCATGTAGATGGAGAGCAACTGGGAGAGTTGAGTCATTACCAGGAAGTAGTGTAGTGTTGAAGTGAAATCTTAGATGAGCCTTTAGTACTTTGAGCTGAGGCCTGCCAGGTCTTCCTCCGGATATAGGCCTGGCTTGAAATAAAGAGTTGTGTTCTACTGAGGTCTTCTTAGCTGTTTTAACTACTAGCTTGCATGGACCAGAGTGGACTAGTTGGAGTATCATTGAGCTTTTAACCAAGTTCCGAGTGAGCTCCCAAAGGGACTGGGAAGATCTGGAGTCATTTTGGAAGGCTTGCTTCTAAGTTACTTTGGAAGACTTTATAAAATCTCAGGTCTAAGAACTTTGGAGTTAAAATGGTTTCAACACAAACAGGGCTCAGATAAAATGCTAAGTACTGGCAGACGGTTCAGAACCAAAGGAGTGTCAAGTAGCTTTGTCCATTGACTACCTATTCTTGTCTTTTCAATAGACTTCACTCAGCTTATTCACTAATTTCAGTAACTTCATTAAGTTCACAGAAACATATTTATTGAGCAGTGCCTATGCATTTATAAGTACTGTACTTGGTTATGAGAATATCAATATGAATGGGCACAGGAATACTCTGTCCACGTAAGAATATGAATATTTGAGGCACCTGGGTGGCTCAGTTGGTTGAGTGCCCTGCTGATTTTGGTGCAAAATCCTATTATATCCTGTATTGTTACTGAGATATTTACTGTAAGTCTTGTTTCTTTGACAGAAGGAGCTAGTTTCTTAAGCAATAATTTTCTCTTAAAATTTTTTTCTCCTTTTGATATTTGGCAACCTTGTTATAAATATATACTAGGTGCTCAATAAATACATACAATATGGATGAATTAATTGAGTAGAAATTTTGGTATGAAATGCCCTTGCCTATAGTCAGAATGTACATATGATATTTGATGTTACTTTGGTACTTTATCTTCTGACTTGATGAACAAGAATTTTTTAGAACCATTAATATTCTGTACTCATGGAACAATAGATAGGAACTTTATTGAGAATTAAATGTATCAACTTTTATTTAATAGCCAGACTATTTATTAAGCTTTGGGAAGAGATCAGTTTTAAACAAGGTATATATATATATATGCACATACATATTAATACATTAATCTATAAATGAACATCACTTAATTCAGAATATAATCATTATATTGCCAGGATTATAGGTAATTGCTTATGATAAGAAATTATAGTACTATTGGCGCTGTCTTATCAAACAGTAAAAAGATTGCATCAAAATTAGAGATCATTGTGTATCTTAAAAAAGCTTTTCCCATTGTATAACAATGTAGAAATTTTATCCACAGTCGAGTGGTGCAAAGAATTTGTATGACATTTGTACGTAGAGTTCGTGCAAAGTTTTGTGAACTTTTGTGATAATGAATTGTGTCATATTTTCAGAAAAATAAGGAATTTCCACAGAATGTATGCCTTCATCCTTTGTTGCAGAGAGTTGGTTTTAACCAAGCACGACTGAAATTGCTAATGCCACTTGAACCTGTTTCAGTTCTGTCAAGAAGTCATATTCTCTCTTAAAGGAAAACGAGTTCTGTGTTTGCAAAATCACTGAATCACCGAATTCACCTGGCCAGCTTCTGCTGCCTTTCAGCTTATATTCATTTTCTCCCAGAACCCTTTCGTATACGAAATCTAAATCAGGCACCTCTGTGTTCTGTTTTTCTTTTCTCAGGCTAGACTGTAAACTCCCCGAGGGAGAGCTTTGTGTCTACCTTGCTTGATGCCCACAAAATATTATATGGCTGAATGTATACCTGTGATGTTGCATTCCTGCCCCCTTCCCCCAGTCCATGGTTTCACTTTCTGTGGTTCACTGCCATGGCAGCTGATCTGGACACAGATGATCCTTCTCTGATGTAGGGTCAGGAGGTCCGTAGTAGTCTAATGCTATATCATCACGCCTGCATCATTCCTCTCACTTTCTCTCATCGCCTAGGCATCTTATCACATCATCACGAGAAAGGTGAGTACAGTGCAGTAGGCTATTTTGAGACGGTGACAACATTGACGTAACTTTTATTACAGTATATTGTTAAAATTATTCTATTTATTATTAGTTATTGTTAATGTCTTGTGGTGCCTAAATTATAAATTAACTTTATCGCAAACATAGAAAGATCGACAGATCTGTATAGGAAAAAACATAATGTATTGGAGTTTCAGGCACCCAGTGGGGGATTGGAACATATACCTCAAGGGTAAGGGAGTCTACTGTAATTTATTCTTGATTGTAAGTATCAGTTATCATAGCATATGGTCAGTTTTGTAATAGGTGTACAGAAATCAGAATTCAGAGCTAAACTCTGAGGGGTACTTGCCAACCGATATACTTGACTTTGACTTCTGGAAAAAAAAAATTCTGATGGCAACTTGTTTGGATAATCATTTGCCATTTTTTTGTGAAGATGACGTGAGGGGTTCACAGAGGGTAAACCATGGACATGTCGACATCAGTAACTTCATTCTAAGTTACTGAGTCAAACACCGAAGCGGTTCTTGTTCAAATAGTATTCTCTGTCTTCAGAAAGTATTCTTGAATAGTGCAAAGTTATTTCACGCAGTTTTTTTCACTGTGCATACACTGGGCTGTAGGTATTACCATCCAGAGTCTGCCTACTCTTTTAGCTCATTTGAACCGTACTGATGATATTCTGTGAAGGAGAATTTCATTTTTATTTCCTTAAGTTAAGGCGGCATATTTTGGGACCTACAACATTTCCCATCCCCCTCAGAATATGGTAAACACTTCAACAGGCTACAGTTTTCTTAGAGACTTCTATAATGTCTCATTTTTAATGTACATTCTATTTCAACATTAAAGTGGGGCTTTCATAATGTTATAACAAGATTAAAAAGTATTGTCTGTTACTCCTGTGATATGTTAACTTTTTCATGAAGTCATTATAGTGATAGTATTTTATTTTCTGAATAGCGCTCTGAATTTGTGGTCTAAGTAAACAATGCATCATTTGTAAGTATGAGGATGATAATATTACCAGGTATCAATTGTATTTGTTCAGGTGAACTCTGCACTAATCTGGTTTTGAAATAACTAAGTAAAACTGATACTATGAAATGCTGTGAAACAAAAAGTTCAGGAGAATAATGGAAGCAGTCAATTTTAAATGATCTGCACAGTGTCCCTGTTTTCTGGGCATTGTGCCGCTCCTTTAACAAAGACCTTTGCCCATCCATGCATATACTTGTTTCCTGTAGTCATCAGTTAAATGTATGGAGCGGTCTTGCTTTGATGTCCAGGACACATGCAGCATCAGTAGACATGGGGCCAGCCAGTCCGTTTGGACTCTGCTTAAACCAGAGGTTCCTAAGCTTGTTCAGGTGACGGTATTCTTGGACTTTGTGGTTCTCTTTGAGGAGGGAGCTCCATGAAAATAGTGTTAAATTATTAGATCAAACACTAAATGCCACAGGAGATAGTTTTCAGAAAGAATATTTTCACGTGTCTCTGTTGACATTTGCGTGCTGCTGTCCATTCATTTTTAGAACCCATGTGATAATAGAAGCCAAAGTCTTAATAAAATGTTAACCAGGTGGAAAGTTTAAAATGGGTAGAATTTTACCTATTAACTTGGCCTTCTTTATGCGAGGTGAGAAACACCATCATTATTTGATTTGTGAGATGGAGTACTTTATTCCATAGATTGAGAACTATCATAGATGAAGGTAGAGTCAGCCACATTTCATTTGAAGACAGCATTTAATCAGAGAGGGAGACAAACCATGAGACACTCTTGACTCTGGAAAAGGAAGGTGGATGAGGAATGGGGTACCTGGGTGATGGGCATTAAGGAGGGCACGTGATGTGATGTGTTACAGGCAACTAACGAATCATTGAACAAGTACCTCAAGAACTAATGATGTACTGTGTGTTGGCTAATTGAATTTAAATTAAAAAATGAACACAGCATTTATTCAGCCTTATACAAGTACTCAAAATTTAGGAAGAAGCCAGTGTTATTTTATGGGCTCTTTTTCATCAGTTTCATTCAGTCTTCTAAGATAAGCAGGTTCCTTTAGTTTTCTCATTTGTAAAATAAAGCTCATCAGTTCCTTGCAGGCTTTCAGGGAGGACTAATGAAAGAATTATATGAGTCAAAAAGCAAATGGTTTGTACATAACAGGGCACAATTAGTTCTCTTCTACCTTTATTTAGATTGCGGGCCACATGATACAGTGGAATCTCATGATCCATTTAATTAATAACTGCCCTCCTGTACCACCACCACCACCACCAGAATCGGTGAAGAGCTCCTCTCTCCTACCTCCTTGTCTGTTACCTTCTTTCTTCCTTGGGTCCTGTTGCCTTTTGCTCTTGTTTTTGCCTCTGATGTCTTCTTAAACCTTTTACACTTTTATATTTCTCTTGTCCAGAACTTATTTTCTCCTCTTCTCATCACTCTTATTCTTTCTCCTAACACCTTTTTGCCTCCTTCTTCACCTTTGGCCATTTGTGCCCTGCAGCCTGGCCTGAGTAACCAAGGGCAGTCTTCTGCTCCACTGAGTTTCTTGTGTTAGCCCATCAGACCAGAACAGCTAAAAGATTTCTTCTCAGTATATTCCTGCATGGTCCCTGCAGAGCACCTGCTGTTTCACTAAAAAGTCACATACATGTGCACACATACAGTAACTTCCGTAAGTCTCTGGCTCCATGAATTATTACAAAATAAATGCTCTGTGTAACTATCTGTCATGTCAAGAGATAGAAATTGCTGGTACTCTGTAAGCCCTCTTTGCCTACATCCTAGTGTCCCCTCCTGTTCTCTGTTCTTTTCCTTTCCCTAGGAATTAATCACTCTACTAACTGATTCTGCACTTTAGATCGGCTTTGCTTGTTTTTGAACTTTACATGCATTAAAGTATAATACCCGTATGCAACAAAAGAATGAATTCTCTTGTGTCTGAAACCTTACATTCAACATCGTGTATGTGAAATTCATCCATGTTGTTGTATGTAGTTTGTTTCTATTACAGTATACTATTCCATTGTATGACTGTGCATTCCATTGTATAGTCATATACCACAAGTTTTTAATTTATTCTGTTGAGATACATTTGAGTTGTTTCCAGTTTTGACAGTTCAAATGATGATGCTGTGAGCATTCTTGTGAATTGAACTTTTATTTATTTATTTATTTTTTAAAGTAGGCTCCGTGCCCAGTGTGGAGCCCAGTGCCTACCTTGAACTCACTACCCTGAGATCAAGACCTGAGCTGAGCTCAAGAGTCAGATGCCTAACTGACTGAGCCACCCAGGTGCCCCGTGAATTGAACTTTTAAATTAAACTTCTGGTTTTATGTCATTCCAGATACTTTAAGTTGCTAGGAGTCTGAGCCAATGTTTGAGACTTTTCTGTATTTTTTTAAGTTCCAGCCTGTTCCTTTAAAAAATAAACTTTTTAAAACAAACAAACAAACAAACAAACTTTTATTTATTTTTTATGTATTATGCTATTAGTACAGAACATTTTAAATTTTGGAATGTTAGAGAATACATGATGAAAAATTTTGTAAATCACATTTGTATCTATAAATGCATGAGGTTATAGCAAATACAGGTTTCCCTCACTAAAAGTAGATTGTTCCTGTGAAAACTTCTGTAAGCTGAAATGGTATATTTTCAAAGTTTGCATTTTGCCATTTCACTTTTAGAAAAGACTTACACTATTACAATAATGGCTTCTTTTGTGAAAGTGAAAATTCTCTTCTGATTTTTTTTTTGGTTAGCAAAACAAGTACTAATGTAGGTCTTTCCTAAAAACAAGGCAGTGTAATGCAAACTTGGAAAGCAGAAGATACCTGTATTATTACATAGTTAATAAATGTAGTAAATTCCGTGTGACATTCATGTATAGAGTAAATAATCATGCAGACAAGGGAACTTATAAAAATTCATTTTACTGATTACAGTAATATCATTATGGAATTATTACTGTGTAGAGTATGTCTTTTTTTTAGTGAACCTTCCTCTAACTGTAATTCAGTTCTCAAATTGTACCTAAATTTATGTAGGCATAGATAGAGCCCAAATCAAATCAACATAGTTGTGAGTCACTTTTTTTTTTTTTAAGATTTTATTTTTCTGACCCAGAGAGAGAGAAACAGAGCAAGCACAAGCAGAGGGAGCAGCAGAGGGGGAGTGAGTCACAGTTCTAAAAAAATAAATTTAATTCTTCTCACTCCTTAGGCTTTTATTGCTATATGACCATGGATCCAGACCTATGATATCAGGTTCTTCTTGTAGCCTAAATAAAGACAAAATTAATGCCGTGAGTCCCTTAATGTCGTGTTTAGTTTGTTATTAATTCTGTTGATGATACAACATTAGCATTATTTTAGCTTTTATTCTCACATGCCTATTTAATGTCAAGAGATTCTGGTCCTCCTTAATGAGTTAAGTAATATGCAGAAATTTCTAAATGTGCTAACATCACATCTACCTATAAGAACTTTTGTGAGTGCTTACTCCATAGTAGGCTAGTCTCAGTGGGGATGGCCATATGAGTATCACTTCGTTTTTTAAAAAACTCATATGTGCCTTGCGCCAGTATGCTGCTTTATTTCCCTCCAGTAATCATTATCATACAACTCCAGTGTTAGTGATGGAAATGTGCTCTAGCCTTTGATGTTTTGCACTTTGGAAAATTTGAGAATTTTTGATAACATAGAGATATTTAAATATATGAATTATATATCAGTATTTTGAGTAAAATAATCAGATACACGAATGAATATATATTACATTAATATTGTTAATTAACATTTTATTATTAACATTAACAATATTAATAAAGGTATTTTCTGATCTGGAGAACTTCATAGCCTAGTGGGGTAGCTGAAACATAAACATATAGTTACAGCATGATATGGCACGTACCTTAAAAGGAGAGATACATAAACTGCTCTGGATAGAAGTGGAAAAGACTCACTTTTGCTTGGGGGAATTGTAGAGGGCTTTGGAGAAGTCAATCCATTTGGAGACTTGCATAATTTATTACCTTTAGTGATGTGTTAGGTGTTATGAGGTAACTCCATAAGTTAGGATAACCTAGTAGTCCATAGGATTGCTGGGAAGGTCGCATATTCACTTGATACAGCTATAGAACGAATCAAGTACATTTGATGGCCGTCTTTATGAAATGGCATCTTTTAGCCTGTGTTCTCTAGTTCTTAAAGTGCTGTTACTTTTCTATGTATAAATGCATTGCTTAACTATTGTTCATAAAAACACTAAAGAGTTAATGAGAAATGTAATGAGAAACTGGTGATCTAGCTAGGCTTGTGACTTCTTTAGACCCAGTTCTTCATGGGCTAGGTCTGTGACCCAAGCCCATGAGTTGACTTTTCTAAATCTTAGTTACTTCATCTGTAAAATGTGAAAACTATAGTGTCTGACTTAGTAAACTCTTGGCACGGCGCCTGGTTCTTGGTAACAATAACATGATGCATTTTTGTTATTAACTAAAAATTCAGGTTATACTATACATCAACATTCACGATTGTGAGCCTTAAAAAAAAAGGTGTAGTTCTGACTTTTGATTTCTTTCAACATTCAATTAGATTTTGAAGGAACTGTTTGTAAAATACCTGAATCTAGAATTACATCTCTGTTTTTCCCTTACTCTGTTGTGACAGGTGTCCATAAGATTGATGGAGAAAAGAAATTATTAATTGGGGTGCAGGTGGTGAAAATCTTTTCTAAAGGTGTATGTGTGTGTGTGTTTAGATGGATTCTGGAGTGTATATTGAACTCGAATTTGAAGATTGACTAGATTACCTGTATAATATATTTCATGAGTGAGCTGATTTTTGCTTTCACTAATTCTCTGGCCCCACACATATATCAAATCACTATTCTTTCTCTCTTGGTGACTGTGTCATGGAGGTGCTGTGGGGCCCAGGCGGAACCTGGATATATGGTCTTCCTCTCAGACCTCAGTGTGACCCCACCATCGTGTTGGCTGTGGATTTTAAATTAACTTGTAAATAATGCCCTATTTCAGATTTACTCTGGCAGCTACTTAGCCTGGTTATATTTTTAAATTTATTTTTAATCTTTTGTTTTAATATTTGGAGGTGGGGGCATGCAGTAACCCTAAAACAAAATCCTAAAGCCTATAAAGCTAGAGCTGGGGATTTGTAAGAGTGAGATAGGGAAACTCTGTATACTTAATTGCTCTTCGTCTATACTGCCTAGAACCATTGAGCCAGACTGACATTAATGTATACTGTAAAATGATGCAGTCATAGAGCGGGTCCACCCTGAACACGTGTTTACTGACTATGGTCCGGGCACTGGCTTCCTATCTTTTATTATGGGTACACGTGAGTATGCGGGTGGAGAGTGAACTGAATTGGGAGGAATGGGATTTATTAATAACTTGAGAGGAGGATGTAGGCTACATACATTCTCCCAGATATCTGTAAGTCATTGAGAACTACTGATTGTAATTATATGAACCTTGGGTCTCTTGGTGCAACCCTGGGTCTCCCTCTAACCTCTTTCTGCATGCCATATTCCATGAAACTCTTTGCTGTATTTTGATTCCTGATCAAATTTGGTTCAGATAAAACTGAAGTTGTTATAAATGAATGACACAAATCTAGTGTACAGAGTATAGGGTGTTAAATGGATCACCTTAGTGAACATTAGAAATAATACCTGAAAAAACATTAGGACTTCTTTATGCAGTGGTATCTGTATAAACTGTTTACTCAGGGGTAACGTTGGGCTTATATCCATCTGTGTTGATGCATGTGTAATTTGGACATCTCAGATCATATTGTACATAGATGTTTATCTTTGGCTTTTTTCACCCAGTGTTCTGTCGTGGCTGCAGTCCTCTGCCCTTACACAATCTTTTAAAATACTGATTCTAACTCTTTCATGATAATGGATCTTGATCTTTTAATGTTGCTAGCCATGCTGGGGAGGGAAAAAAGAAAGTAACAAGCCCTTCAAAACGACCAGATCAAAGCATCTTCGTTTTCTTGCCCAGTTGAAGAAATACTGCTTTGCTTAAAAAATATTATATATGTTTTGAAATCAGTAGTTTTCTTCTTGTTGTTGTGGACACCCAGTCTTATTTGGCTTTATGTCACATAATGCCATTTACCAGCAAAACTAATGTTGTGTGTCATTGGGAGATGCTGCTCTAGGCAGATGTTTGCAAAGAAGAAATTCCAATCGAAATTGAACAGATGCCACTACTCCACAACCCTTAGCACTTTTCAGAGCTGTAACTGCTAATGAACAATGTGGCTCTCTAAAGAGGGTATATAAAATATACAGTTTCCACTAAACTTAATTTGACCAAGAAACCTCCTTACCTTTCTTTTTTTTGAAACCAAAATCATGGGAAGAACATAGAGAAAACTATTGAACCTCTTATCTATGCTTAAACACTGACTATAATAAAATCCCAGACAGAGCCTACCTAAACCTGGGGTGAAGATAGGCAAAATGTCCTGAAATATAATGGTTTATTCAAAAAGAGTTTTTGAAGGTTTCTACCCAAATAATGAAGGGATTCTGTGTGTACTTCTCCTTTTTTTTTTTTTTTTCATATAGAAAACTTTTCTCATTCTAGGAGTCAGGAAGAAGTGGTTTAACCTATCAGAAGTTGCTTTCAAGTGCAGAATTTAAAAAAAAAAATCATCTTTCTCTGGAAAACTCAATATACTTAACAAAAGAGAAAAATTATTTCAACCTGTATGTGAATATATTTTTATCAGAAGGGAAAGTGATGCCAAGTTGGTTACATGAAGCAGTCAGCACCAACTAGGTTGGTATTTAACCACATTTAATATTATTAGTATGTATTCATTACACATTGCAAAAGACATCCATCAGTACTGGTTACTGACTTAAATGGACTTTTAAAAATACATATAGAACAAATATCCCTGACCTCTTGGCTCTTACATATACAGCTGTCCTCTGAACTTACTTCTAATTCCCTTTCATGGGCTGTGTACATTTGCTGATTCCTCATATTTGTGCCTTACCCATTGGACATCCCTGCCTGCTGTTTGGACCTCGGATGGGTGAGGCCTTTGGAGCAGTTTCCGGTGGTACTTTGGAGATGAGCAGAGTGGTTTTCAAGTTACTGGTTTCGTGAACAAGACCTGTTGGTAATGATGGTGCAAATTTACTTCCCTTCACTTTGGCTATTTAACATATATATTTAACACACATATGTTATATATAACATGTGTATGTTGAATATTACATTGTGTTATATTTAACACATGTAGACATTCTATGTATATGTATACACACACACACAGACACGCACACACATAGGACTAGTATAAGCTCTCAATATGCCTTCGCAGTATTTGTTGTAATCTTGGGTCTAGAATGGCACTCTTAAAAAAAAAAATTAACAAAAACTTTGTCTAATACTTTCAGGTGATCAATGCCATGAAGACAGTGAGCATTCTTACTGAATCTTCATGGTATGCATTTATTAAATTCACTATACTGTATATGCGTGTTAATTTACCAAATGGATTGGCAGTGATTGACACAGATTTCTTATGGGAGAACTGAGACAGATGTTAGCCAGTTATATTGCTGGATTGAGTTAATAATTGAGATTTTCTTTCCTTTTTGAATAACAGAGTGGAAAACAGACAAAGCAAAATTGCCCCTTTAATGTACAAAAATATTTTTCAGCATCCAAACGTTGGAAAAGAAAGTCAGAGGCATTCCTACAAATCTTGATACTCATTATTTTTGTTATCAGTGGAAATATAATTTACATACAAATAAAATGTCAGTTCGTATCACAACCATCAAGATAAATAGATGCATTTATACTTTTCCATGGGCTGTTCTTTTTGAACTTATGTGCTATGTTTGGCTCTTTGCCCATCAACCAGGTGATTGGGCAAATATTGGAAGTTTAACAAAGAAGAGGGCTGAAGTTACGCCCAGCCCATACACACATGCAAAGTCATACTGGCTTCTTTGAACCAACAGTTATCACTGTACACTATTTTAAATTTTTTTTTTCCTCTGAGAGGAAAGAAAGCAAAAGGAAACATGACATACCTATGAGGAAACAAATGATAACGTTTCTTAATTTGCTTAGTGAAATTGTGATCTTATTCAAAGCAGTTTTTAATACATTTGTCTTTCAACTGTTATGAAAGCAAAAATAATCAATTCCCATTTCCTTTTTTTAAAGATTTTATTTATTTATTTGACAGAGAGTAACACAGCAGAGAGGGAACACAGGGGGAGTGAGAGAGGGAGAAGCAGGCTTCCAGCCCAGCAGGGAGCCAGATGCAGGACTCCAGGATTATGACCTGAGCCAAAGGCAGAAGCTTAAGGATTGAGCCACTGCCCGCCCCCCCCCCCCGCCCCTTTTCCTTTTGATAGCTCATGATGCAAACTTGCTTTATTTTTGTTGCCTTCATTAGGGAAATAGGTGCACAGTTCTTTTCCACATATATTCTATAGTTTTTTTTTTTTTAACATTTATTTATTTTTGGTGGGGAGGAACAAAGAAGAGAGAGAGAGAGAGAGAATCTCAAGCAACTCCCTGCCCAACAGTAGGCTCCATCTCACGACCCTGAGATCATGACCTGAGCCAAAATCAAGAGTTGGACCCTTAACGAACGAAGCCAGGCAGGTGTCCCTTCTACAGTTTCAATTCGACTTCTAGCATTGTTTTTAAAGGCAAAAAAAAAAAAGTTTTCTAATTTTCTTATAAAAGTAAAATGGTTAATGAAATTCTTTCTCTAAGATGTGTATGGATATGTGGAGACTCATTACCAGACCATCTCTTTTTACTTAGCTTAGTACATTTGGAATGAGGTATTTGAAATATAGAGAGCAAAGCTCGATAAAATAAAAGCCAAATAAAATGTGTTTGGGCCAACATGAAAACTCTTTGAAAGAGGATATCTAAATAATGTGCATTTTATCTCAGAGAGTCTTGGGTTAGTTCTAGTGTCCAGATGACTATTAACGGGATTTGTGCTCTGAAGCATATGTTAATAGAAGTGATCATTTTGGATTAATTTGATGTGAATTAATAAGAGATTTATTTGATGGGAGTTGTTTGAAGGTGATGACATTTAAATCTCAGCAGGATTTAAGATATCCAAAAATACCGTTAAAGATTCAGGAACAATCAATTCAGAGGGAGCAAATTAAATAGACATGGATAGCAAAGAACAGATCTGACATTGGCTTTATGAAGTTTGAAGCAGTTTACAAAAAAAGCAACCTACCATTGAAGTATTGCTCTGGAATCTGAAGAAACAGAAAACATTTAAACTCCTTCAGCAATTCTTGGGTTTATGATTTGGATAAACAATGTTCTCTTGCATTTTATAGTTCACTTAAGCAATCTGATTTTGATCTGTATATATGGAGTAGACAGGATTCAAGGTTTTTGTTTTTTTTTTTTTAAACCAATGAGCAAAGACATATGTTCTTTAAAACTGAACTTTATATGTCGTTCATATGGAAGCTATCTAGTTTGCTATAGGCCCCAAACTTGACCTTCCTTTTATTTTGCTATCACTTGCTTAATTCTTTAGATTCTTTGTGGGGGACTTCTGATCAAAAGAAACAATTTACTGGGTTTTTTTTCCTTTTTAATTTTTTAAAATAAAACCTACATGAAATGTGTAATTAATAACTTGATACTCCTAGGTTGTTGATACAAACAAGCACAGAAGAAGCATATATTAAGGAGAAGACTACCATGTCTTTTCTTTTGTGTCAAGCTTTGATTTCAAACACTTGAAAGCTTTATTATCTGGAAAAACAATAAGAAAATGTCATCTGGTATTATGACAAGAACTGCTACTTATAATAAAATTCATACTCAGCAGGATTTGAGACTGAGGTTAAATTATATAGCCTTGCTCCCTTAACTTTTTAGTCTTGTAGAGGTTCATTCTTTCCATCCATCTCTCCCTCCCTCCCTCCCTCTCTGTCTCTCTCTCACTGCCTCTGAGAGAAGGAATCAATCAGTTGGAAGTGCACTAAGTTGAAATGGTATTTAGAAAGATACTCTAAGGCCTTATTATTTTTTTGAGAAAGGGGTTCCTTATAATATTTTTCTTTGCTTTTTATAGATATTCTTCTTCACTCTTAAATGAATGACTAATTGTAAAACTACAGTCATACTAGATGTTTGGCATGTACTTATGCTGGGTGTACATTTATTGAATGAATGAATGTTGGAGGGAATGAGTAACTAAGTGAATGGTAAACCTCAGTGGTATTTATGCCTTCCTTAGTTCTTGATGGTTTCATATTTTATAGTCTTTTAGGGAAACTGGATTAAGTTTTCGCAAGGTAAGACTATAGGACCTAACTCATTAACCAGAACCATTATACGATCTTAGAGGTACACGGAAGTTTAGAAATCATTTATTGCAGTGCTCTCATATGAGTAGAACAGAGAAGCTCAGAGAAGTCAAGTGCCTTGCCCTGGATTACATCAGCCACTGACTGGAATCAGGTTCCGAAACTGGATATGTGATTGCTGTACCATTCATCCTTCCCTTGTTTAGGATCAAGATGCTACAAAGAACATAGGAATTTTTGTTTCTTACCTTCAAGCAGTTTCTCATCTAATGGAAATAAGTTCTTGTTCTCATCTGCCCTGGCTCTGAATGTATGTGTGATCTCAGCTCTCTTTTTGAGTTACTGTAGTAGTTGATTTCATTGGTTGAGTAATTCATTGGATTATGTATTGCAAAACTCTTTGAAGCAAGTATATGTATAAGTACATATAAACACATATGAAATAAAGCTAAATCATTAATGGTTAATTCAAAATATCTAGGTATTAACAGAAAACTCAGATTCCTTTTGCTGTGAAGATGCTATTCTGAAAACATGTCACAGTCTTCTATAGAAAAAGGATTTTTTATATATATTTAAGCATTTATATATTTAAGCATTTTAATCAGTGAGATAAAATAGTTGCCAGAATGATATGTTAAGCACTAATGCTGATTATTTCCACTGTCTAATACTAGAATGTAGAAATAATAGTGTCCTACTGTTTCTTACAATAGTTTTTTTTTACTAAGAAATACAAAGAAAGCCTTTAGATTTGTTTTAATTTAGGAGGAAATAATTTAGAAATTTGGATTTTTTTGCAAATGGAATGTCTTACATCTCAGTAATGAAAATAAATACAAAGAGTGCATTTTTAGGAGGCTAAGCATGTTTTAACCTGCTTATATACCTTGACACGTAATCCATATTCATATTGTGTTGGCTGTTGGAGGAGCACTCGTATTTGTATATCGGTGTGGAATGCTCACCCATCTCTACCTCATCCACCCTCTATCCCCCAGGTCAGGTTTTTATCTCACAATCGTATAAAGGACTAAAGGTAGCAATTTTGAGTCTTGTAGCTCTCATTTAGATTCTTCAGTTCCCCCTTACCCACTTCACTTTTAGTCCCATTATCCAAATAGTTGTTTACAGTGGACCTGCTATAAGCTGGCATTTTGAACTTTTTTGGTAGTCAGTATGAGGGATATTGCCATGATATAGTTGAATAAAGACGTTTTCAAATAGAGTTGCCAGAACACTCCTTAATGAGATTATCTCTTTTATGACCATATTTGCAATATCTGCCTTGAAACTTTTTTTTTTTGCCTTGAAACTTTCTTTAAGATTTTATTTACTTATTTGAGAGAGCACGTGAGAGAGAGGAGGAGCAGGGGCAGAGACAGAGGGAGAGGGAGAGGGAGAAGCAGACTTCCCACTGAGCCGGGAACCCAATGCAGGGCTCGGTCCAGGGATCATGACCTGAGCCTAAGACTGAGGCTTAACCAGCCGAGCCACCCAGGCGCCCTTGCCTTGATAATTTCATTCAGATAATACAGATGATCGGATAATGATGTTTTAAAGGGGGTTCAGTCACCATTTTATGAACTTATTTATTAAGAGCGAACATAGATTGGTAAAACTAGCTGAAAAGATAGCCCCTGTTACAGTGCGTAATGTTTCTGTAGCTGTTGGGAAGGCTTACGTAGATCCCAGTTCTTGGTGGCACTGCTTTTAGTTCTTTTCCCAGCTGCATGGTATACACTGCTATTCTGAGATTCTGAGTTTGGAAGAGATTTGCAAGGCGTACAACTTCTTGTCCTCAGCTGTGACTGTCTATCAGTAGGTACACCTGTTATCTTTTACAGAAGCATGTCCCCTCTGTGTTTACTAATTAAGATCATCTATCCCCACCCCAGTGTAGGTAAGTATTCTGGTCCTTAAGGTTTGGGAGCTTTAGAGGTTGAATCGTACATCAGTCTGTTGTGAAAATGACTTCTGTAATCTTTTATATCATGTTCCTCCTTTTCCTGCTGTTTTATTAAAGCCCAGGGGAGGGAAGAACTTGCTCAAGGTTTGCTCATGCATTTATTAGGTATCTTTGAAGCAGCCTGTGGTGCTGGCATATTAATATATTTTAGGTGTGATACGTTAAAGCCTATTTACATCATTTAGGAAGGAAAATATTTTTTTTGTTTTGTTTTGCAGATGTACAGATCAGCTCTCAAAATGTCTTCTGTGTCTTCCGAGCGTCTTCTAAGACAATTGCATTAGCCTCCTGCTAGTTGACTAATAGAATTAATAATTGTAGAAAGCACTCTAAAGCCACATGCCTTATGAAGTCAATGCTGGGTATGATTTTACAAGTATGTGATCTATTTTTTCAAGTGAAAATGTTAACTGGGAAAGTTCTTGGCACACAGTAGAACATCGTGCAATCTGTTATTTGTCTTAAAGATAATAACTTGAGGGTGGCTATAGTCTTACGCTATCTAACTTATGACTTGTTAGGGGAGTTTCTTCCACTTAGAAGTATTGCAAATGTGCTTATATTTACATAATATGTCATTCTGAAAAATTATGGTGATATAATTCCCATAAAAATTATTGTTCTATAACTACTTCAAAGTATAGTCAACTAAATTAACCATGATTTTTTTTTTAAAGAAACTAAAAAGAACATGCCCCTTCCACCCACAACAAAAAAGAAAACACAAATGACCTTTCTGATACTTCTTTGAAGTTTTAGCAGTTTGACATTCTTTGCGATGTATATTTTTAAGGGCTCTATTCAGTAAGAGGAGTCAGTGAGTCATATGGGTTCTCAAGGTTTGTTCTTGGTGGAAGAGGGAATTGAAATTCGAAAGGATGATAATTTAATTAAATTGTATTTTCTCTTAGTTGCTCTAGTTGCTGCTTCAGTACCTTTTAAACTATGATCTGTTTTCTGCATGATAACTAAATCAGCAAGGTCTAAATATTTGTTCTGAAAAACAAGTTACATTTTTCAGTATTAACGTATTTGTGTTTATTCACTTTCATGTATTTTATCTTAGTTCCTTGCTCTGTAAAATGTTGCTGTTTTTCTAATCACCTTGACATTAATATATGGGCAGAAACCATTTTCTCTTTAGTGGAAAGATAATCTCAATGAATTGGATTCTTTCATTTTCATTTCTTTATGAACCTTGCCTTTCATATAGATTTTTGTCTTTTTTCTGTGTAACCTTGTTCATTTCATTTTGGTGCACTATCATTAGGGTTTATTTACAGTGAGAGGCAAATGTTAAAATACAAATGACATGGTTATTCAGTATTTGTCCAAGAAAAGATTAAATTGCAACAGTTACTAAAGACTTTATGTGTAATAGGAAAAACAGACAAACAGGAAATTCTGGTGCTATAGCAAATCATCACAGTTTTATGTGTAGTAATGGCTGATACTCTGTAAACTAGAATGTAGCCCTAGTTAAGAATAACATTTTTTTTTTTACTCAAGCTCTTGTATTTTAAATGATAACTGATTTCTTAAACTTCCATTTTATTATTTTTTCTTTCATTTTTAGTTTTCCTTTTGTTGACTACCAGTAAAATTGCCCTCCACTCTTCTGTGTGTAGGCACAAGTTCCCAAGTTCGGTCACTTCTGATAGAGGACTAAATGTCTTCCAAAAGATTGACCTCAACAAATGAGACATTAAAATGCAAATGTTAAAAAAGAAAGAAGTTAACCAGTGTTCCTTCTTTTTTTCCTTTTTTTAAAGAAGGGTTACATAGCGTAGTGTATTTTAAGACCTAATGGTAATGACAGCAAAGTGAAGACTATATTCCGCCCCCAATCCCTGCCTCAGTTAGGTTGACATACCTCACGACTATCCCTTGTATGTGAAACTTCAGTCCTTCATCCTATAACTGTTTTTGTTGTTGTTCCAAGAGGAACGTATACATACTCTCTATATATTTGATGACTGATGTTATTGTTATACCAAAAAGAGTATACTTTCTAAAGCACAGTTATATTTTTTGACATTATTTAGTAAAGTGAGTTTTTACCTTGGAAACAGTCCTTTACACAGGGTATTATCTTGGTTCAGTGATTGATACTACAAGAATTTTGCTTGACCAGCTCTTTGAACATGAGAGTAAACCTACCCGTCCAAAGCCTGTGTGACTCTTCAGCACCTGTGAGAAAGTATAGATGAAGATTTAAAACCTGTGATTAATTTGAGTTTTCTCAGGACATTGTGGGTAATCATGGTGTAACTAATGTTAAATCTGCCCTTATGGCGGAGTCGGCTGGTGGAGAAGCCTTGTCCTATCGGTCAGTCACAGGTGGATTTTCCTAAGTGACATTTGAGGTGACAGCTCACACAGCACTTGCAGTTTTTCAGCTGGGGGACTAAGGAACATGAGCCATGAACCTCTGACTGCCTTTTTTTTTTTTTTTTATTGATACAACGTAAATTGTTTCTTTTCTCCTTGTACTAAAGTTCTGATAATTAGACTCTGCTAGAGGAATTTGTCACAGTGCTCTTATATTGACCGTACTCATTGATGCCCCGAACTTAAAAGGCATAGTTGAGCTAACATGTGAAGGTGAGCCATGGGAGGCTAATATTTTACCATGCTGAGCTACAAAATGACAATATTAAATGATTCAACTTAATATTGTCCTTCGGTCATCTTCCAGTCTGCTCCTACTGGTAGGATTGGTGCTGTCTCCACGTGGCTGGGCATAAGAACCCAGGACTTAGGGTCCCCATCGTGCTTGGTAGAGTGCCAGGACAACCTAGCCCGGTCCCTCTGATGTGTCCCGGGTCCTCCTCCTGACTTTCAGCCAAGATCTCCAAATGGGGTTTAAAGAAATTTATTAGTAGGACAGAGATAAAACATTTGTTAGCCTCCATTCCTGAAAGTAATAGGGCATTTTTCACTTTGTTTATAACATGCTGTTTCTATCTCTTGACTATGAGGATATTTTGGTTGAAACTATATTTATATCTTGGTTGCACAGTGTGTAACAATATTGAGTTCCAATTTATGTTATTTATATACATATATACGTAGCATATAAATAAACATGTAATATATATTCTGTAAACATAAACATGTATATATATTTATAAACATAATATGTGTACATATTATACATAATATATAAGGTTTATAAATAAGCATATGTATATATATATATCATCAGCTATACTGAACAAGGTGTGCAAAAAATATAATTGGCTAATAAGAATAATAGGAAGGGTAGAGCCAGCAATAATATTTTGGTATGCATAAAACCATTCAAAAAGAGTAAAGGAGCCACTCTATGACAAAAATAATTCTCTGTAAATATTTGCTTTAGTCTCTGTTTTTTGCTATTTTTAAAACATTTTTTTCCTAGAGAAAGTTTTTTATATGCACCTTATAAAGCCTTGACTAGAATAATAAAATGCTCTAGATTAGATCACATATCTGAGCTTTCAAATAACCTTGTATGTCCTTTTCCTTGCATTTTTACAGATATGGTCCGGAAAAAGAACCCCCCTCTGAGAAACGTTGCTAGCGAAGGCGAGGGCCAGACCCTGGAGCCTATAGGTACAGAAAGCAAGGTATCTGGAAAGAACAAAGAATTTTCTGCGGATCAGATGTCAGAAAATACGGATCAGAGTGATGCTGCAGAACTGAATAATAAGGAGGAACACAGCTTGCATGGCCACGATCTATCCTCTAGCAGCAAGAAGGGCTTAAAAAGCTCAGTCCTGAGCGAGAAGGCTGGCTTCAATTATGAAAGCCCCAGTAAGGGAGGAAACCTTCCCTCGCATCCACATGATGAGGTGACAGATAGAAATATGTTGGCTTTCTCATCTCCAGCTGCTGGGGGAGTCTGTGAGCCCTTGAAGTCTCCTCAAAGAGCAGAGGCAGATGACCCTCAAGATATGGCCTGCACCCCATCAGGGGACTCATTGGAGACAAAGGAAGATCATAAGATGTCACCAAAGGCTACCGAGGAAACAGGGCAAGCGCAGAGTGGTCAAGGCAATTGTCAAGACTCAAGCCCAGTTTCAGTGGCCTCAAAAAACCCACAAGTGCCTTCAGATGGGGGTGTGAGACTGAATAAATCCAAAACTGACGTACTGGTAAATGACAACCCAGACCCGGCACCTCTGTCTCCAGAGCTTCAGGACTTTAAATGCAATATCTGTGGATATGGTTACTATGGCAATGACCCCACAGATCTGATTAAGCACTTCCGAAAGTATCACTTAGGACTGCATAACCGCACCAGGCAGGATGCTGAGCTGGACAGCAAAATCTTGGCCCTTCATAACATGGTGCAGTTCAGCCATTCCAAAGACTTCCAGAAGGTCAACCGTTCTGTGCTCTCTGGTGTGTTGCAGGACATCAATTCTTCAAGGCCTGTTTTACTAAATGGGACCTATGATGTGCAGGTTGGTGCTCTGTGCAGTTATCTCTTCGTACAGAAAAAGCAATTAGTAATGAAATGTGAATTCGTACATGTGTGTTAAAATCAAGCTCCTGACACCACAGGGGGAGACCTGCGAGATTCAGCAAGAGAGATGAACAGACTCCATAGCTGTTTTATGCGAATATGTATTCAGAGGTGTCTTTCATCTCTTATCATGGAAAACAATCTCAGTATTTCTACTAGGTTGGGAAAAGTCTTTTCTTGGGATTAGCTAGGCTTCATATTTCTGGAACTATTTCATGGTAATTTGATGTTTTCCCAGTCTTCCAAAAATGGCACTAATCTTTATGGTTTCACATGATGGTAGTTTATGCTTTGTTCTAGTTTTAGATTAGAAATCTTTTGCTGTCATCTTTCCTTCAGTGAGGATCTTTCTTGGGTCTGGCATTAGGATTTGGTTTTTATACTCAGCCTGACTTCCAACTGGACTAGATTTGGCTCATATTGACGGTGGAGGAGATATACTCCAGAAAAAGGAACATTAATTACCTATGAAACTTTGGAAATAAAAGTGTACATTGATTATAAAGAAGTCAATGTGATTGTAATACTAAGGACACTAGAATGACCTTGGTGTGGGCCAATAAAGCATTCTTTTCTGCATTTAAGGAAAATAGTAATTTATGAAAGCATTTAGCAGTAATTTAGATTTCTAGTTTTATTAAAAGTGGCATACCTTTTTGATCTATTCTTCTGTCTTTAGTTTATGGCATATGTGAAATGAAAAAAAAATATACCTTTTTAAATAGAATGAAATGCAAAACTGACTCTAAAGAAATGTCATTTGTTTGATTTTGGCAGTTTTAGCAGAGTCGAAGCTCATGGTCAGCTTGAGAAAGTGTATTAGTTTCTGTTACAGTCTGTAGATTTTTATTGTATTATTTAGCGAGGGGATTTCAAAACTCAAAACATATTAGGTGTAATATTAACTTTCTTTAGGAATGATTAGAAGAAGTACCAGAGAACTAATGAAATTACATCGTACTTATTTGACCTCCCCAATCCCTTAAAATATCGGTCATTTTTATCAATTCAATACCTCTAGCACATTTGCTGTAGACCTCTCTATTGACCTGGTGCCAATTAAGAAAGGCAGGCAAAGGAATTATAAAAAAAACAGGTAGCGAACATATTTTGCAGTCCTTGTAAAAAGAATCAGAGGAGAAATTTCCAAGCCTTTAAAAATGTCAGAACTGCAGTCTTATCACTTTAAGGGAGATAGAAAGAACTCTTAAAAAGCCAGTTTCATCTTTGTAGAGCTCTCTTAAAAATTCCATCTTACTTTGTGAATTTCCACAAATAGAATTATTTCTGTGGAGCAGCAAATTAAGCCAACATAGTTATTATGCATGAAAGCTGCATGCTTTGAACTGCTGTCTTATTAAAGATCATTTCACTGTCTTATGTCAGATACACTCTGCTGTCAAACCATGATTGGAAAGCAAATACGCGTTTTAGATAAAAGGGTTAGAAGTGAATAATGTCAGTATGTGAAATGGTGTTTTATAATTAGCAAGTAATATGATGTTAATACCTGGATTTCCGGCGGGAGTTTCAGTTTGTTCACTCTGGGGACAACTTCTGAGGGAAGCTGATCTGTGCTGTCAGGAAGACTTTAAAATCGAGATTACTGAGGCCCATGGTTTGGAAGAATTCAGATTTTTTAAACACACTTCCATTTCCCCCAAACAGTTATTTGTTAGGCTCTTAGTTATTTATAGTAAAGTTTATGTTTGGGTAGAATGAGCTGGACACTTTTCCTGGGCAGTGATTTTAGAAATAAAACAGATGTGTGAGCTCTCTGAGTTTGAACTAATAGAGGAGAAATAAAACAGCTGATCCGAGACTATGCTGTCTACCAAGTGCTGTAGTAAAGAAGACAGAAAGTGGTAGGAAATAGCAAGCAGGAAGATAATCTTGTTAAGATCAATTTTTTTTTTTTTTTCAGAGACGTAATAGGGCTAAAAATAGAGAAAAGCAGTCTGTGGAAAAAAGCATTATTTCAAAGAAACAATTGGATCTAGAAAGGAGCCTAAAGAGAGTTAACTTGGTTCGATTTAGGAAGAGAACACTAAAGATACTTTGGGGCCAAATGCCGATGTTCAGTATTTTGCCCAAACACGGGAATGTTGATGCACAAACATGTCTGAAGATAAGCAACTTATTAATATTTTTATGCCGAAATAGTGAACGGCTTCCCTATATGCATAAGCTGAGTAAAAGCACATCTGAAATTCCCCTTTTTACCCATACATGTTTGTGTGCTAAAATGCCGTTTGAGAGCTTTCTTTCCTTAGCTCTTGAACTGTGTGGAGACTAAAGTCTGTGCGGGAGAAAATGCTGAGTATAGACTTTCTTTAATGCGGTTCTGTCAGAGATGTGTAGGAAGTTAATGACTGTGTATTCCGATAAAAAGATGTTGGTAAATATGAGCAGTACAGACCAATAATCAGCCAATTTCCAGAATTATTTATATAAATCTGCAATTTAAGCTAATTGAAGTAATAGATGACCAGTTCATTAATCTTTTTCAATTAAACTGGCTTTTTTTTTTTTTTTTAACATTCAGGACAGTTGGTGGTTAATGATAGATTTATGACATTTTACTCCAAGAAAAAAGGAACAGAAGCCAGAGGGAGAGGACTTAGAACTCCGTGGCTTTGATCTATATTTTGGTTCGACATGGATGGTTTTAAATAATTTAAACTGACTTGGTTGCAAACATGAGATAAACAGTTGGGAAAAAGAAATAATTTAAACAAATGTTAAGATTTCCAAATCCAGATTATTTGACATGTATTTGTGGGAATAATTGGAAATTTAGACATACTTGTGCTGGCAATATTCACTTCTGTGCAAGTTTTATTACAAATAAGGAGGTCAAAGAGTTACGTATTCTAAAAAATAGTGTCAAATAACAAGGTTTTTTTTATACTGCAGAGTTAGATAGAGCCCCAGCTGGATAATGGAGGTTGTTTTAAAGGGGGCATCATAAAACCAGGACGGTGTTCCCTGTGTGTTGAATTCAAACTCCCTTAAACAACTCCCTGTGTGTTAAATTCAAACTCCCTTAAACAACTCCCTCCTCCCCCCTGCATTACCTTGAGGTAGTATACCCATCCTGGAAATCAAAAGCGATGCCACTCTTTAGCAAGAAAAACAAGAAAAGATACAATGGCTAGCTTAGAGCTATTTGACTCAACTGGGATGTTAGTTTCTTAATTTTTAAATGTTACCTGCATGTTTTATCAATTGTTATGATTACAGTTTTAAAAATGATGGATGTGACATGATTGGGAAGCCCTTCATGTAATTTTTATTGCCAGTATTCAGACTTTGAGGCTCACATGTAGACCAATAATAGGACAAGAGATTGAGCTCTTCAAAAAGTAATTACAGCTTCTTTCTTTTTAATCTGCTTTATTATGCTTATATTTAAACCATTGCTGAATGGAGGCCTGAGTTGTTAAACACCAACTTTGCTGTTTCATTAGGCCTTAATGTGCTGTGTATTAGGGCATTTGCATCATCTTTATGGGGGAGCTCTGAGCCCTTAGATCAGGTTATAAAAGTCAGAGTCCTGTCAAGATGTGCTTCCCACGGGAAAGTGCTTAACCTACTGCAAGTTTATAAATGCTCACAATGTCCATGTTGCCTTTCCGTATGAGTATACCTTTTCTGTTATTTGGCATTATTCAGCACTCCCATAGCTAAGGGGGGTTCTAGGTCTTACATTTATTTTAGCATTTTATGAAATTTGAAGGATAATAGAAAAAAATCTCACTATTCACTTACCAGTTACTGTCTTGTGTTTGAGCTAGGAGCATTACATTTCTGTTCTGTAAATATTTTTATCAGAGTTGCACAATGTGTCACGTTAGAAGCAGGAAGAACAGATTTTAGAGATAGGAAGTCATCCTTTGTAATTGTATTTTCAGCGTATTTAACTCTATGAGCTTTATAGATCGTTAACATATGCCAGTATACTCATTTGAACAGGGGGTTAACAGCTTCGTCTGGAAAAAAAAAATCAGAGAACATTAATCTCATTTTGGTTTATTTTGACTTTTCCTGAATTTTACTTGCAAATATTTATTTTTTGCCTTGGAGTTTCCTTTGATCTGGAGGAGGAGGGAAGTTGTAGATCTTAGCAGGTTCTGTTTCTTTGTTTTTCTGAGTTGAGAACAATTGTACTTTAGAACAACTGGTGAAGGAGACTTTAATCACTTCAGACTGTCTATAGAGTACAGAATGTCAAAACTAGGAAGCCATCCTAGTTTTCAGGTCTGTGTCTCTTTAACAGGTAATAAAGTGTGCAAAATAAAACATATGCTCACCCTAAGGCCATCAAACAAAGTAAAGTTCTGGCATTTACCAGGTCATTTTCATCATGGAGATGACCGAGTCGGACTGTGTTAGCCACTCCGATGGAGTAGAATAGTGTGACCGTCTTCACTGCCTGCCCGTTGGTTAGATTCCCATTTGGTGGTGGTCAGTGCCAACCTCTCTCTGATTTTTGGCTTATCTGCTATCATTTAAAGAACAGGTATCACATTCTTGAATATCGTATCTCTCTCTAGGAAGAGTGTTTAGAAGAAGAAATCATGGTTATTAGTGCATCTAATTACATTTAGCATTACTTAACTCTTAATAAAAATGGTTTAAAAAGTTAAAAAAAAATTATCCTCAAATGGCCTACTTTGCTAACCATATCAAGTCAGTGCCTTAGTGCATTTTGTTTCTTGGGTCATTGTAATTACAGCATCCATGTGGCTGTTGGAAGCATGGATCTGTAAACTGTGTCTAACCCCAGGAAAGTTTGGAGGAAACAGTTCCCTTTCATTTTTCTGATTTCCTTCATGGAGTCTGTGTCTGAGAATCAGCAGACCTCTTGATTTTTTCATCATATGGTTTTAAAGTTTGAAGTAAGTGTTGGGGGATTTTCAGAATATCAGAAAAGTCAACTGTAATGTTTATTTTTCTGTATTGCTTGTAATTTGATCCATACTTCTTTATCTATAGCTTCTAAAATCAAATACATACCTTTTGGGGTTTTCTTCCAATTTTGGATTCACTTCTGAAAACAGCTAACATTTATAAAGGATTTCTTATGTGCCTAGGTAGATCTAAGCTCTTTATGTGTATTAATTAAGTTCTCTTCATAGGAACCCTTGAAGTAGACATTACTATTATGCCCCCCCCACACACACTTTTTTCCTAATGACAAAACAGGCATAGAGGAATCGAAGTAATCTGTCCAAGGTCGCAGAGCTGTGTAGAGGGGGCCAGCAGAATGCCTTGAGAGCGTCTCCTTTGCCTCTACTGTATACCCTATCTGAGCTCAGAGTCCTGCCTATAAAACCAATCTTAACAGCTATTATGGCACTTGACCTTCCCAAATACAAGACTGACTTTGCTTCAACTACAAAAGCAATGGAAGGTGGTCCAACTGTTTGTAAGGAAGAACGTACAGAGCTGGTACGGGCGCTCTTTGGTGCATACTCTGAGTCTCACTGAATTGGGGGTGACTTTGAGATTATTTCCCCTCCAGTCCCTGCAGTCTAACGCTGCCATTTTTGAACTCATTAGGCTCAGAATTGAAATCATTGAAAAGAAAATTTATTTTACTGATTTGTCTTTTTTTTTAAATTACTGTGATTCATTTTCACTGGTACTTTTGCTACTGAAACTAGTTCTGATAAAGTGAGGAAGGACCAGATTTTGATTTAATCAATTAAGGAGGCAGTGTTTTATCCCCAGATGAAGCAACATTTTATCCATGTATTTGATTTTGTTCATATTCCCCTCATTTGGAGGACTTTGTTTTAGGGATTTGTGATTTACTATATGGCCAGGGAGTTGTATTCTTCTCTTCTGGTTACCAGGCACAATGTCAGGGTTGGTTTTTCTTTTCTTTTCTTTTCTTTTCTTTTCTTTTCTTTTCTTTTCTTTTCTTTTAAGATTTATTTATTTGACAGAGAGATCACAAATAGGCAGAGAGGCAGGCAGAGAGAGAAGAGGAAACAGGCTCCCTGCTGAGCAGAGAGCCTGATGTGGCCTGGATCCCAGGACCCTGAGATCATGACCTGAGCTAAAGGCAGAGGCTTAACCCACTGAGCCACCCAGGCGCCCAGGGTTGGTTTTTCTATGAAGGTTAAATATTAAGTAGATACATCCAGCTCCCATTTATGTTCTCTGTGGCTTTTTTTTTTTTTTAAGATTTTATTTATTTGAGAGAGAAAAAAATGGAAGAGCAGGAGAGGGGGAAGGTCAGGGGGAGAAGCAGAGCCCCCTGCCGAGCAGGGAGCCCAATGTGGGGACTCCATCCCAGGACTCCAAGATCATGACCTGAGCCGAATTCAGTGGCTTAACCAACTGAGCCACCCAGGTGCCCTCTCCATGGCTTTGTAATTAAAGTTTCATTCTTTGCCTGCGAGTAAGTAGAAGAATGGAAGAGAAGTCAGAACACCTTTAGGGTGTCTCATTGACCCGTACTGCACACCCTAACTGAGCTCGGGCTGGGAGTTGTGTGGCCTCCCTGGGTTCTGAACGTGAGGGGTGGGGCTGCAGGGAGGGACTTGAGAAATACTTCACTTGTCTTCCACTTCCCCTTTAATACTTAAATGACCCACTGATGTCAGACTAAAGAGCACCTGAATTCTTTCATGAGTCCAATAACATATTTGTGGATCTTACAATAGACAGTAGTTTGTTCTAAGACCTGTTTTTCCAGCTAATTGGTGGCTTCACCTTGATGTTCCACGAACACCTCAAAGTCAATGTGCATAAAGCTGAAGTTGTTAATTCCTTACTTCTCCTTTCCCCCCCTCATTTGTTCTGTACTCCCATTTTCAAGTCGGTGGGGCTACCTGGATTTCTTTCTGATGTGTGTGTCTCTCCCCAAATAATTGATTAGTTTGCTTCAGTCTTCCCTGCTTTATGCTTTTATCGCCCCACACTTCATGTTTACTTAGCAAATTCTTAGTGGTTTCTTTAGTTACTTCTTTTCTCTTTCTGATCCCATCTGTACCCTTCTCCTTTCTCTTCTGCTCTTTCCTCCCCCGCTCCCCACCTTCCTCCACCCCTTTTCTCCTGTCCTTTCTTTTCCTTTCTCTTTTCTCCTTCCTTCCTCCTCCTTTCCTGCTCTTCTCCCTTCTTGCCCTCCCTCCCTTCCTTCATTTAATTTTTTTAAAAAAATTCTAATTATAGAGTCACATCCTACATTTTGTAGGAAGGATAGGTGTTCTTTCTGTAAAATGTGTATCCTTTTAATTATCCTTGTATCATTCAGTGGAGCTCTTTCTCTCCAATAAGACATTGCTTTCCCAAATTCTCTCTCACCCCCAATCTCCCTTCAGGGTTCCCGAGCAACTTGCACTGTTTCACTGTCTTGTGCTTTGCTTACATTGTTTCCTGTACCTGAAAAGCCTTTCCATAGTCACCGCCTTTGAGGCTCTGCTCCAGTGCGAACTCATGAGACCACAGTTTGGTTGTCACCTCCTTCTGAAAGCCTTTGCTGCTAACATGTCAGTGTGGCTTAGGTTCTCTTCCTCTGTGTTGTCAGGAACTTGGTACCTCTCCGCAGAAGCCTGCTATCCACTGTTGTCATCTATTTGCTTGTGAGCTTTCTGCCCCAGACCCGAGACAGGCTGGGGTTTTGGTCTCCGTCACGTGTCTGTCGACTATCTGTGTTCGGCACGTTAGTAGGCATGAGACAGAGCACCCTTTCCTAGAGGAAGGATATCACATAGTGATTCCGCTCTCTTGTTTTTCCCATTTAAGACACTCTTTAGAACACTTTGTTCTTCTCTATCTCCCTTCTGAGCCTTTGGAAAAGTTGGGTCGGATGGAGGAGAGGAGTTCTGTAGGTAATGCACTCATCTCTATAATCCACTTGCCTTGCATTTTCTGTTTTGTTTTGCATTTTTTCCCATAAAACATTTCCCCCCATATTCTTGAGAGTGACTTTAAGATTTATTGGTATTCTGTCAGCCCAAATATCAAATAGCTATAGAGACTCAGGTCAGTATTATGCCAAATGGAGTGAGAAAACCCGTTGGGGTAGACTGTCGATGGCTATGATCCAAATGCTGGTAATGCAACTGTACATAATTTAAGATATGCAGTACTTTACCCTTAAAATCAACCTTTGTACCAATTTAAGTTTTGGTTCCTCCCCACAAAAAAATTGATTGGCTGTTATAATTCAAAAATATTTTTTTGGATTTGTTACTTATTTTGTGGAAAAGGGTGTTTATAGGAATTATGGCAGTGACTCCAGGAATGCCAGGAATAGGGTGTGATAGCAAGGGACTAAGAAGATCACCAGACAATTAGATTTGTTATTGAAGTGTCTAAACAGTTTGCCCCCATCAAAGGCCCATCACTGTGGCACGCTCTCTATTCCGCACTGTTTTTGGAAGCACTCTATAATGCAGAAACATTCCCTATGTGGATGAGCATATTAATTCTGACTCTAGTTATTTTCAGCCAAGATCGGCCCTGACAGATTTTCTTCAAGCTATTTGTAACTGCAGTCTTTGAGCAGTGATTTTTTAGCAACTTAGCTCTTTATTAAGTGAAGGTTTTATTGTTTTGACTATCAGCCCATAACCTCAATTCCCCTTAAATTAGTACCCTCCTAATTGTCTCTGTTGCTATCAATTATAGTACTTGAAAATGAACCACATCTGAGGAAGAGTTTGTATTTAGTTCAAACAACCCTTTTTGTTCCCTTGACAAGAAGTACATGGCCTGAAGTGTCATTTCAAGAGTTCTGAGGCTTCAAAAAAAATCTTTTCCTTTGACATATTCTTTTAAATATTACTCTTACCACTTTTTGTTCCATATTATTAGAAGGAAGTAAGTTAAGGTTAAAGTTCTTGCAAAAAGCCAGCCCTTTATATTTTTAACTTCTACAGTGAAACATTTTTGTGAAAAGACATATGTAAATAAATCAGAAACAAAGGCCATGAAACATACTTACATGGAAGGAATAGCTTTTAAAACTAAGTTTTAAATAGAATAAAAAGCCACCATATCAGTGAAAAGTAACTTCAAAACTTTTCTTTTTTATGCCTTTAGTAGGTATATCAGGTGTTCCTGTTTAATTATAATTCACAAACAAATGGCACCACAATCATTTGTTTTGGGGTGAAAGATGCGTTCTGTTCAGTTTTTTGAAGAAGCCCAAATATGTCCACTTGAGTCAATAAGGGTATGTGAATTACAGTCACGTTTTGATCTCAGACAACTCAGGGGCCCTGGTGAGAAATTTCATCTGTGCTCACATCTCTCACAGTAACTTCATTCATTCAACTCAAGTGTATTGAGCCCCTACTTCCAAAGATGAATAAAATATCATTGCTTCAGTCCAAGAAGGAAGCCAGACAGAAACATTAGCTTAGTAACACCGGAATCGAACCTTTTCATTTATAGCTAAGAACAGTAGGAATGACAAGTTTATGAGTTTGTCCATGAATGCATTCACCATGTTCCCTCTGTTAGCCTTTTCATCCCATTAGCAGGAGAAGTTAAATTAGATTGTTTTATTAAGTACTAATCCCATTCATGGAAATAGTACTGTTAGAATATGCTGGCTAACATGGCATAGACTAGTTCCATGTGGCTATTTAAATTTCAGTTAATTCAAATTAAATTAATGAAAAATCCACAAAAATTACTTACATCAGTTCTTCAGTTGCACTAGCCCTATTTCAAGTGTTCAGTCATCACATGTGGCCCATAGCTACCCTGCTAGACAGGGTAGGCTGCAGAACATTTCCACCATCTCAGAACGTTCTGCTGGACAGCACTGATCTTGAGCTTACAAATATGTTTCAGCTCCCTTGATCCTCACAATAATTCCGTAAGGTGGCAAGGTGTACACTTTTTTTTTTGTATCCATAAAGATGAGGAGGTTGAGGTGCCAGGGGGTTAAATAATGTGCTTTTGCACAGACTTTAACTTCTGGAACTTCCCTTGGGAGAAAACAAATCCAAGAAAGATTAATACTATTAGCTACAAATCTTGATCTTCAAATATAAGTAATTTAAAGGCAGAGATGTGGTCTAGCTTGCTCACTGCTATATTCTAGTATCTGTTCCAGAGATTGGCACAAACTAAATACTCACTAGCTACTAATTAGATGAATGAATAGGTGTAATTTTTGGTCTAAACAGAATTTACAGTTTAATAGAAATTTTAAAATATGGATATCCTTGTTAAAAGGAACTGCTGGATTAATAGGCTATAATTAAAATTCTCATTAGCAAAAGAAAAAAAGATTGAAACTTAAACTCTTTGTTCTGTTTGTGATCTGTTTTTTAGTCTAGGCATAGCTAGGGAATGGTAAGTTTTATTTCTACTCTTCGCTGGGTTCAGCCATTTGGAAAGTTTGAGATAATTCTCTGAACGTGTAGGTGCTGTTTCCTGGCAATAAGATTCAAGAAGCTGTTGCTGCAAACACTTAAATTTTGTATTACTGTTCTTGCTATTTGTATTTAACCTAGGAAAGAATTGTTTTAAGTTAACCTTTATGAGTCATTAAAATACAGTGGGTATGGTCCATAGTCTTAGGTATGGTCTCCTAGAATAATAAATTATTTTATTCTAGAATAAGCATTTAAATGATATGCATCGCTTTATTTCATCATGACTTCTGAGTCCATCTTTTCTAAAAGGAAGTATAAAAATGTTCACAAGGATAGCCTTTATTTTTTTATTTTGTTATTTTCTCAAAGATTTTATTTATTTGACAGAGAGAAACATAGCTAGAGAGGGAACACAAGCAGAGGGGGAGTGGGAGAGGAGAGGGAGAAGCAGGCTTCCTGCTAAGCAGGGAGCCCAATGCAGGGCTCCACCCCTGGACTCTGGAATCATGACCTGAACTGAAGACAGATGCTTAACAACTGAGCCACCGAGACACCCCACAAGGGTAGCCTTTAAATCTTTTAGAAAGAGCAAAGGACGGGATGCCTGGGTGGCTCAGTTGGTTGGGCGACTGCCTTCGGCTCAGGTCATGATCCTGGAGACCCGGGATCGAGTCCCACATCAGGCTCCCTGCTCGGCGGGAAGCCTGCTTCTCCCTCTCTCACTCCCCCTGCTTGTGTTCCCTCTCTGGCTGTGTTTCTCTCTGTCAAATAAATAAAATCTTTAAAAAAAAAAAAAAAAAAAAAAAAAAAAAAAAAAAAAAAAAAAAAAAAAAAAAAAAAAAAAAGAAAAGAAAGAGCAAAGGAATAGAACACTAAGTAGCAATGTTTCCGAAAGCTGGCTTTTAATAATTTTTCACATATTTTTATAATAGCTATACTAGCTTTAAGTAATAAAAAACTAGCTTTAAGCTAGTTATAGTAGCTTTAAATAATTTAGTATAAAAACTAATAGATTTACTGTTATTTAGTAATAGCAAGAAGGCAAATAGATAACTTTATAGAAGTGTCAATATTGTTGATCTTGTCCTCAAATGAGATCCTTGTGTTTTTGTTTGCTTGCTTGGGTCATTTTTGAAAGAGCATCCTAAATAATAATCTTAAATAATGAAGCTGGCTGGTTTTCTCTGGGTAAGAAACACAACTTGTAGACATACAAGTACCACCTACTTAAAAGACTTAATGAGGTTTGCAATGGTAATTTAGTTAATCCTAAACCAAAATGCAACACTGGCAGTTTTGTTTTTGATTTTTGTCTGTTTACCACATGGCCTTTTCTTCTTTCTTTCATGGTCTCTTACCTGATAGTAGTCATTTTTAGCCTGGACTTTTTTTTTTTTTTTTTTTTTTTTAAGTTTTTGTTAAATACTGGAAGGGATGCTGTGATGCTTAGTAATAACTTTGATTCACTTCCAAATCACGTGTTTAGGGATTTCTTAGGACTCTAAGTGCTCCTTGTTCAGCCCCCCTTTTTTTTTTTTAAAGATTTTATTTATTTGACAGAGAGAAACGCAGCCAGTGAGGGAACACATGCAGGGGGAGTGAGAGAGGGAGAAGCAGGCTTCCTGCTGAGCAGGGAGCCCGATGTGGGACTTGATCCAGGATCTCCGGGATCATGACCTGAGCTGAAGGCAGTTGCTTAACCAACTGAGCCACCCAGGCGCCCCTTGTTCAGCCCTTTTAGAGTGGACGTGGAATATGCATCTTGAGATTGCAAAATCAAAGACACAGTGATGATATGTTGTGGTTTCTCAGGAATCCCTGTTCTATAAGCAGAAGTTAAAAACATTTTTTTTTAGGAAGATGGACAACTCTGAAGCAATGTGGTAGCTAAAGCAAGAAAATTTTGGTATACTGGATTTGCTCACAAAAGAGAACAAGGGCCTATAACTTCAGCATTTGGTCCTTTTGATTCAAGTTGAAGTTTCTGAACAAAGTACCAGAGTTGATGGAATCCCACTGACATGCTTTGTTTTGTCTTGAAAATAAGGTTTCCCCTCACCGCTAGTGAGCTGGGAAATAGACGGAGGGATTTTGTAGTATGATGGCATCCCAGGGAACATTTTAATTGTTCTCATCCCTAAAGTGCTAGGTTAGAAGGGTGCAGCAGCTGTATCCACGTGCAAGTCTGGCTTTCATATCTCTCACACAGCCGATGGCCAGGCTGCTGGCTGGGAGGATGCCCCCTCCTTCCCCTTCCGGTTAGATGATGCCCTGCTATTGTGGACAGACAGGGTGACGTCTGTGTGCTTGCCATGATGGGTGTAGACATTACCCAAGTTGAAACCCTGTCATCCTTCGATAAAGGCTGTGGGAGGTGTTTGCAAATTATTCTCTCTGTATGCGGTAAGTGTTGAGCTATTTCTGTGATCATGCACATTTCCAGGAACTGTGATACTGGACAGAAATGTAGAGGTGGCCCCAGCTGAATTCACTCTTGGCTAGATAGGTTAAGTCTTATGACCAGGCTCACAGCCTCTCCATAAGGGGCAGAGTGGACAGTGTCTTAGTCCTGTATGATAGAGGTGCAAGCTAATGTCTCAGTGTGCTAAAGGAATATTATTTGCATATTAAATGGAACCTCTGAAATGATTTTTGAGATACTTGAGACTTTTCTCATGGAGTGATTTGGGTATGAGCAGTGATCACACATGTCATTTCTGAGCAGCTGTTGAAGAAGGCAGAACATGATTATGTCATATGCCTAATCTGTTACATCTGGTAGCTAGAAAAACACAGAAATTCTCTGATAGAAAGGAAATCTCTCCCCTTTTTGGAGCATTTATATCAAAAACTTAGTTTTAAACCAGGAATTTTGCTACTCAGTGGTGGGGCTTAGTTAAGCTGTCCTTTGCGGGGCATACTGGAGGAAGGATTTCATATAAAGTGTCTTTTGAATGCCTTCCTTGTCCTAATGCCATACAGTTTTGTAATTCGGATAGAAAGAAGAGCTGTGATCATTTTTGTGATGGGATTATTTTATTTTGCCCTTTGAACATCCCCATGACCTACTGAGACAGAGCCTTGATCAGACGAGGCCCTGGAAGGTTGTCTTCTTTTCCTTTGTCCTAGGTTGGGAAACACTTTAAACTTTTTACATTAGACCTTCTTCTCCAAGACTTCGGGTCCACTGCATTCATTTCATTTTTGGTCTAATAGTGCGTGCTTGGGCTTTAACTACAAGGCATTTTGTGTGGTCATTTTAGCAGCTTTGTTTTACCCAAAAGGTAGACTTCATCTTTGCCCAAGGCTTCATTGCTATAGGAACTGAACAGAGGATTTCCTTGGAGAATGACTGCATTGACTAATCTCTAAGCAACTGCCGCTAGTTTTGACAGCAACCTTTAACTTCATGAGAGGAAGTCCCCCGTGATTTGGATGCTTCTGCAAGCATGTGGTTTGAAGGAAACAGTAGCAAAAACGTACTTACTTGAAAATTGTTTTCTTGGCTTTTTAAGAAGGGTATTTATTAAATCCATAGAGCTAGTTATAGTCCTCTTATTACTTATCTTTATCTGTTACTTTGGCCAAAAATGTTTAGCATAATGAGCCTCTCAAAGAGTAGCTGTTGAGAAATGAAGAGTGCATTTCTTTGGCTCTGATTATTCAAGTGATTTCATAATAAGCAGAAGTACTATTGTATTTTTTGATGTGGAATACTTGGCGATGTCCCCTCCTCCCTCCTACAGAGAGCACGGAATGAATGATACCTTTCAAGTAACATCCATCTCTTCTGTACCAGGTCACTTCGGGTGGAACATTCATTGGCATTGGACGGAAAACACCAGATTGCCAGGGAAACACCAAGTACTTCCGCTGTAAATTCTGCAATTTCACTTACATGGGCAACTCCTCAAGTGAACTAGAACAACATTTTCTTCAGACGCACCCGAACAAAATCAAAGCTTCTCTCCCCTCCTCTGAGGGTGCAAAACCTTCAGAGAAAAACTCTAACAAATCCATCCCTGCCCTTCGATCCAGTGATTCTGGAGACTTGGGAAAGTGGCAGGACAAGATCACGGTCAAGACGGGAGATGACACTCCTGTTGGCTACTCGGTGCCCATCAAGCCCCTCGATTCCTCGAGACAAAATGGGACAGAGGCCACCAGTTACTACTGGTGTAAATTTTGTAGTTTCAGCTGTGAGTCGTCTAGCTCACTTAAACTGCTAGAACATTATGGCAAACAGCATGGAGGAGCGCAGTCAGGCGGCCTTAATCCAGAGTTGAATGATAAGCTTTCCAGGGGCTCTGTCATTAATCAGAATGATCTAGCCAAAAGTGCAGAAGGGGAGCCAATGGCCAAGGCAGACAAGGGCTCTAGCGGGGCTAAAAAGAAGGACTTCTCCAGCAAGGGAGCAGAGGATAATATGGTAACGAGCTATAATTGTCAGTTCTGTGACTTTAGATACTCCAAAAGCCACGGCCCCGACGTCATTGTAGTGGGGCCACTCCTCCGTCACTATCAGCAGCTCCATAACATTCATAAGTGTACGATTAAACACTGTCCCTTCTGTCCCCGAGGCCTTTGCAGCCCAGAAAAGCACCTTGGAGAAATTACTTACCCATTTGCTTGTAGAAAAAGTAATTGTTCCCACTGTGCACTCTTGCTTTTGCACTTGTCTCCGGGGGCAGCTGGAAGCTCGCGCGTCAAACATCAGTGCCACCAGTGCTCGTTCTCCACCCCTGATGTAGATGTGCTCCTCTTCCACTACGAGAGCGCCCATGAGTCCCAAGCATCGGAGGTCAAACAGGAAGCCAATCACCTGCAAGGGTCGGATGGGCAGCCGTCTGTCAAGGAGAGCAAAGAGCACTCGTGTACCAAATGTGATTTCATTACCCAGGTGGAAGAAGAGATTTCCCGACACTACAGGTAAGCCATCGTGCAGGCTGGGTTGGGGGTGGTGGTGGCAGACGGGCAATGTCAAAGAGAACGATCAAAAGAAGCCAGAGGGCTGATCCTGGAATCATCCGGGGTGATTGCGGTGATTTGGGGAAGTTACAGGAAAGGTAAACATGCAGGATCTTTCATGAATCCGCAGATTATGTCTTTGTAGACATGGTAACTACAGATTTTAATTTGGTCACTTGTTTCAGGCCATTTGCTCTTATGCTTCATACCTGGTTTTTGGTGCTTACTGAGTGTATTTTGCAATTTGCAGTGATGATGATAATGCTGATGAGTTCACTTATTTACCACAATTCCTGTATTTGTCCTTGCTGGGTGACTCCACATCCCATCGGTTTTGATGGAGCTGCTCCCACATGAAAGGTGCCATTATAATGTGTTCTCTGTTCCAACTGGGAAACAATCAGCTTGAGAACATGTTGCTCATTTTTCTTTTAAAATGAGATTGGACATTCTTCTGGCTTAAAAGAAAAATTGAGCAACATCCTTGTTTTGCAAAGAAACAGTAATCTGAAGGTGAGAATTCTGGAAGATGTGTGACTTTGGTTGTCTGTATGCTCACTCCTCTGAGCGGGTGAAGCCACTTCACTTATTACAGATCCATAAACAGAGATATAGGATACATTCTCTTTCTTTTTTTTTTTGCACTCTCATACTATTCCTTTTATAAATGTTATTTTTCCCAGTTAATCTTTCATATTTTCTTTTTTTTTTAAGATTTTTTTAATTCGTTCTACAGAGAGAGACACAGCGAAGAGAGGGAACATAAGCAGGAGGAGTGGGAGAGGAGGGAGAGGAGTAGCTGAGCAGGGCGCCTGAGGTGGGGCTTGATCCCAGAACCCTGGAATCATGACCTGAGCCGATGGCAGATGCCTAATGATGGAGCCACCTAGGTACCCATATTTTCTAAAGATGGGTTTAGGATACATCTCTTTATTTCATCTATGCATTCATTTCTTAATGAATTAACTCCAAAAATACATGTTGTGCTGGGCATTGGTGATAAAGGAGAAAACAAGACAAACCTGCGCCCACATGGCACTTACAGTTTAGAAGTCGTTAACAGATCGCTATGAGTTCAAGTGTCACAACAGATGAAGTAGAGACCACTGTGAATAAAATGACCACAAAGCCCAATATGGTAGATGAGGAAATGCTTCCCTGAGGAAGGAGCGTCTAACCCGAGACTTGGTTGTATGAGTGGGAATAAGTTGAGCACAATCCCGGTAATACAGCACATTCAGATGTTATTTAGTGCTTAGTGGGTGCTTTTTTGTTATTGTGCCTCTAAGCATCAAAGTAAAGGGCTTTTTTTACTATTCTTAGATGTTTTTCTCTCTGTAGACTCAGTATCCTGTTTAAAAATCTCCCATCCGAAGATTTTGAGCATTAAACAGATTTTAATTGTCCCATTCCAACATTTTGAAAAGTTCCTCCCATCCTTTTTAGAAGTTGTGTGTCAGTTTGGGTGTGTGTTTTATCAGTCACAGTAATGAAGCGGTTCATGTCCAGCAATAGGCTAATAATGTTAGATGTTAATTTCAAGGGCATCCTAATGTTCACAGTGAATCTAAATGTTCAGAAAACACTTCCTTGAGATTTACACTGTTTAATTTATAAGGTCAGCCCTAGAAAAGACACAGTCCTGCAATCAAATATGTGTTCACACTTGTAGTGAGTGTTTCTGGCTCCTCTGATGTTAGCTGCATGCTAATTTATTTCTGGGCTAGCAGACATTAGCTTCCTCCTGAGTTTTACTAATGTACATATACATTTGTTAGGTATAAAAATTAGGTAATCCATTCTATTTTCGAAAGAGGAGGCTTTCCTTAATCGTGACGAAATTAGCCACAGCACATCCCATGTGCACACACACATGCACACACGGATACATCTGGATACCAGATCACTTATGTGAGTGGCTTTTTTGGAGGAAGCTGAGGCTGTTGCTTAAAAATGTGTCTAGAAAAACAGTTTCTATATGCTTTAGTTAAACAAAAAGAAATCTCCCAAGAACTAAAAGTATGAATAAAAATATTACTGGATAATCTGAGAGTTTAGTTAATAGTAATGCAAGTAAGCTCTAGGGGGAGGAGACTAGTCTTGTTTTGTTCACTGCCATATCTACACAATTTAACCTAGTGCTAGAATGGCTAAGTGCTCAGTGAGTATATCTTTAAGTAAATGAAGGGCCTGTGATTTTTTTTGACTTTGCAGTCATTAAGGATAAGACAAGATCTCCATGGTAAGTTACAGTTTAATCTCAGACTGTTATATGGTCTTGAAATCTTTCTGAAGATTTAGGGCTGCACACCAAATGACAGTTGTGCATTTTGAATTTAAGTCAACCTTTTTGCTTTTTTTAGATGAGAAAACTGACCAATACTTGTTCCTAGGGCATTAAAATCCTCTTGCACTTATTTTTTTTTAAAAGATTTTATTTATGGAGTTCCTGGGTGGCTCAGTCGTTAAGCATCTGCCTTCCGCTCAGGTTGTGGTCCCAGGGTCCTGGAATCGAGCCCCTCATTGGGTTCCCTGCTCAGCAGGAAGCTTGCTTCTCCTTCTCCCACTCTCCCTGCTTGTGTCCCTCTCTTGCTATGTCTCTCTCTGTCAAATAAATAAATAAATAAATAAATAAATAAATAAATATTTATATATTGGAGAGAAAGAATGGGCATGGAGGGAGGGGCAGAGGACAAGGGAGAAGCAAGCTTCCTGCTTGAACAGAGAGCCCCAATGTGGGACTTGAACCTTAGGACCCCAGGATCATGACATGAACCGAAGATAGATGCTTAACCGATTGAGCCACCCAGGAACCCTACACCTGAACTCAATTTTAAAACCTGTTGTAATTCATGTTTTACTGAGTAGTTTTTCTGATTGGTTTATGAGTTCTTGTATAAGTATTTGCATTTGGAGAGTTAGAGATATGTGAAAGGATTAAGTCCTATGGATGCTGAAAACTTGTTCTGCTGTCAAAGCATTTTCCCAACATGCTACATTTTGAGGACAATATAAGAGGACAAGTTTACCTTATTACAAGAATATTTTCTGGTTAAATTTGTGTTTATTTGTATCATACATGTTGGGAAACTTTCTCCATAATTCTGTTATAACTAGGGAATATTCTAGGCTTTGGAGTGCTTTATGTATAAGACTTATGGTGTAGTAAAAAGGTAGTAGAAGCTAAGATCGATAAAATATGTGAAATCAGGTAGCTACAAAAAAAAAAAACTATAGTGAGAAGCAGGAGAGTTGATTGAGATTTGGGTGAAAATCTTGGTGTAGATTCCACTCAGTAGACATTTTCAAGAAGAATCAGGTTTAATCTTGGTTGAACTGCAAATATTATTCAGTCAGCAACTAGAACTTGGTCAATTCTCTTTTCTTAATGTTTTGTACTTACTTACGTAACCCCTAGCTCACATTTGACTGACTTACTCTGTTCTACTCCTGAATTTGTTTTCCCACACTCAGTTTATTTAATATTTATTATTTAAATAAACAGTGTACCCATTCTCTTAATTGTTTACCTACCATTCTTCTCATCATTTTTGTGTTATAACTTAGGTTTCTGGAGTAAGTAAGAGTACTCTCTCCTCACAAAACAAATATAGTAGATAAAACATACTTTTCAAGGCCTTGCTAGACTTCTATGAATTAGAGAAATTTGTGAAGCTTTTCTTGTCTTCCCTTCACCAAGAGTGGACTAAACCCAGACGGGGAAGGAGAAGTGAATAGCACATGTGGAGTGTGAGGTTGTGCTGAAGCAAACACTAATGTAAGGCCGTCAGGAGATTCTGCCTGGAGTCCCTGACAGTGCGAAGCTGCTGAATCTGGTTCACATGAAGCTGGACCTTGCTGGTGGCTCAGATGATTCCACATTTAGAGCTTCCTTTTTCTCGTGTCAGAAATAAATACAAATTTGTCTATATGAGATACAGCAGTTTTTACCTGCATGATACCTGTGGCAGAAGATAAACCTTAGATGAGCTCATTATTATAGAAATTAACCATACAGGAAGGGATTTAAACCATTCTATGGGAAATCAGTAGGAAATGCAATGATTGCATTTAGATACCCAGGAAGATGATAAGTTGTAATATATTTTTAGTTATAAGAAAGCTGTAAAATATAATACTTTTCAATTATAAAAATAAGCGTTTAAAGAAATGAAAATCAGATTTACAAATTGACCAAACTCCGTGAGACTATAAACGTCCAGAAGTGTTCAAAAAAAGAAAGAAATAGAATTCTTTGAGTTGAAATATAATTATTGAAACTTAAAACATGGGTAGGTTCAATAACAGATTAGTAAGTGATAGAAGGCAAATGAATTAATCACAGATTAAAGCTGAAGACAACAGCCAGAATATTTAAAAGAGGGAAAGGGGATGGAAAGTATCAAAAGTAGACAATAGATTATAGAAACTTAATAGGCTGTTTTAACCTGCACCTAATTAGAGTCCCAGGAGAAAGAATATAGAGAATGGAAGATGGGAAAATATTGTTTGAGGAGATAATGGCAGAAGATTTCTAGAACTGAAAGATGAAAGACATAGCACACAGATACAGAAAAGCATAGCTTATACTTAAACAGGAATATACAGAAATAAATTCAGTCATAGACAAGTTGTAGTAAAAATTAAAATGCCAGAGAGGTCTTTTTAGAACCCCTAGAGAGAACCAATATATCAACACCTTAGAAAAGACAATTAGGTTGACAGCAAACTTTGTCACCAACGATGGAAACCAGAAGAGGGAGGGATTCTGTTTAAAGTTTTGAGTGAAAAAAACAAAATAAAACACCGAAACTCCAAAATAGTCGATCTAGAATTGCCTACCTGTGAAAACAATTTTCCAAGAAAAAACAAAGATATTTTCACATAGGCAAAGACCAGGGAACTCTGGGTAAATCTAAACAACCATCGTCTGTCTTATTTATGCAGTTAAAAGGAGATAGACTAAGGTGTTAGGTAAAATAATTAGGTAAGTTTGTAGGGGAATGATCCAGAAGTAAGGTGCTTTAAAGCCCTTGACTTAGGACTTCGCTCTGCATACTTGGAAACCGTTAATGAAAACCAGTGGAAGAATAGGAAATGGGTATGTAACTTCTGAAGCTATAGAGAAGAATGGAAAAACGAGAAAAAATTCTATTTTTCTTAAGAAATGGCAAGAAGATATGTGGGAAAAATGTATAAATAAGATAAATAGAATTTTAAAAGTAATATGGTAAAAAAAAACCAGCTATCAAAAATCTTAATGAACCTGGGTGGATTAAATTTTCTACTTAAATAAGGTATGTTCAGACTTACTAAAAGAGAAAATTCAACTCTAAGCTATTCACATAGGATACACACTTAAAATATAAGTCTGTGTAGATTTGTAACAAAAAAATAAACAGGGGCGCCTCGGTGGCTCAGTTGGTTAAACATCTGCCTTCAGTTCAGGTCATGATCCCGGGGTCCTAGGATGGAGTCCCACATCAGGATTCCTGCTTAGCAGGAGGCCTGCTTCTCCCCATCCCTCTGCCTGCCACTCCCCCTGCTTGTGCTCTCTCTTTCTCTCTCTGTCAAAAAAATAAAGTCTTTATTTATTTATTTATTTATTTATTTATTTATTTATTTAGATTTCATTTATTTATTTGACAGAGAAAAACATAGCCAGAGAGGGAACACAAGCAGGGGGAGTGAGAGAGGGAGAAGCAGGCTTCCCGCCGAGCAGGGAGCCCGATGTGGGACTCGATCCCTGGTCTCTGGGATCATGACCTGAACCGAAGGCAGTCGCTTAACCAACTGAGCCACCCAGGCGCCCCCCAAAAATAAAGTCTTTAAAAAAAAATAGACTGGGTTATAGGCAGTATAGACCAAAGGAATATTGAGATGGCATTATTAATCTCATACAATTTAGATTTTAAGACAAAAAGCATAAGAAGAAAAAGTACATAATGGTAAGCGAGTCACTTCTTGAGGGTGAGATAACAATTCTAAATATATACACTATAAACAGATCTATATGTAAAACAAAAATTGACCACTACAGGGAAAATAGGACAAACCACAATCACAGTGATAGATTTTAAGCAAAGATTAGAACAAACTCGATTTAATAAAAATATATCAATTGTGCATCCAACAGTTTAGAGAATTCACATACTTTTCAAGCAGATATAAAATACTTAGAAAAATGGACACATTTTTTAAGCCAAAAAGAAACATTTCAGAACGAAGTATCATACAGAACATATCCTTTGTATTATCAGTGTAATTAAATGGGTCTCAGTAACAAGAGGGTAAAACTAGATGAAGTTACACGAGGCAAATACTAACAAAGAAAAAAAGGGGTCACTTTATTGCAGAAAACATAGATGTTAAAAAAAATTATAAAGGGTAAAAATGGCCAATACATGTGACTACATCAAGTGAATTGGCAAATTCTGTTAGTATCAGATGTTCCTATTCCCAGTAGAAGCTTAATTACATTCATCAGAAAAAAATTTCTTTCATGGAAACACTGGGAAACCTGTGCAAAAATATTTACAGTAGTAGTTTTTGCAAGCAGGACAACCAAAACAAAAATCCAAAATAAAAACAGCAGGGGCTCCCGGTGGCTCAGTTGGTTAAGCATTGGACTCTTGATTTCACCTCAGGTCATGATTTCTGGATTGTGAGATAGAGCCCTGCATCGGGCTCCATGCTAGGTGTGGAGCCTGCCTAGAATTCTCTTTCTTCCTCCCCCTCTGCCCCTCCCACCCTGCTTGCACACACGCACACTCTCTCCCTCTCAAAAAAAGAGAAAAAAAAACAAAAATGGAGAAAATACCAACTCATATTAACAGCTATTTTCATTAAATGATTTGTAGATTTTTATACAGTGGAATATTATACAATAGTGAGTTTGAATAAGTGACAGTTGAATACAACATAGATGAATCTTGTAAATAAAATTTTGGCTGAATAAAAACAAAGATGATTTGTGACTGGATACCATTTTATGTGAGTTCAAAAACCAGCAAAACAAAACATGTATATGTATTCATTATAAGTGTGTGTGTTTTCACATATATACCACATGCATTCATATACATTCATGTATATATATGGAACTATACCATAAATGCAATTTTCTCTGTATCGTTTTTATCTCTCTTTCTCTGTATATATACACATACACGATCTCTATTTCTCTGTATATGTATATACACAAATACACATAGAAGGTATATATATTCATATTCTATTATTATATTCCAGTTTTTATTTTTTGTAAACCTAAATATGAATGTGTGTATATATATATATTTATACATACACACATATACATAGACTGTGTGTATGACTAACATTATATGATAATATTTTTTTTTTTTTATAATATTTTTTTTAAAGAATTTATTTGACAGAGAGATCATAAGTAGGCAGAGAGGCAGGCAGAGAGAGAAGAGGAAGCAGGCTCTCTGTCGAGCAGAGAGCCCAAAGCAGGCCTCGATCCCATGACCCTGAGATCATGACCTGAGCTAAAGTCAAAAGCTTAACCCACTGAGCCACCCAGGTGCCCTGTATGATAACATTTTAAGATGAAAATAGAACACCAATTTTCATCGGGCAGAAGTCAGTAAATATTTGAATAAATGCTAAAGACCTATTGTGAGTAAATAACTATTTAAAAATCACTAATATTATCATTGTCTACCTGCTTGTTATCTAGAATGTGAAAAAATGGACATATTTTTGGTAGCATATGCAATGACAAGCATCTGTTCAGTTGGAGATTTATGAATGCCTTTAAAAGTGTTTAAACAGTGTTTAAATCTTCCAGACATAAACTATGTAACTCGGGCTGAAGGAAATAACATTGGATACCATAGCTGGTCAAATTAAGGTAGCTACTATTCAATTTCTGCCTTAACAGAGCACAGAAAGGAGCATGGACTGTGTGTTCTGCTAATTCTAAAGAACAGATTTGATGATAAGCACTTAATTATCACCACATCTGAAAAAACCAAGTACATAGGGCATTAGCACAGAGTTTCTCAAAGGGTGGGGGCCACGACAGTTACATTTAGATTTGTGTATGTTAGGTGACATGTTCTTTTTTTTTTTAAGTGAGGAATATTTATTTTTTTTTTGTTTTTTATCTTAAGTATTTTTTAAATTATTTTATTTTTTCAGTGTTCCAAGATTCATTGTTTATGCCCCACACCCAGTGCTCCATGCAATACGTGCCATCTGTACCCACCACCAGGCTCTCCCATCCCCCCCTTTTCTCCAAGACCCTCAGTTTGTTTCTGAGTCCAGAGTCTCTCATGTTTCATTTCTCTCCCCCAATTACCCTACTTCCTATTTCCTTTCCTTCTCCTACTGTCTTCTGTATTACCCCTTAATGCACTGCAAGTAAGTGAAACCATGTGATACTTGACTTTCTCTACTTGGCTTATTTCACTCAGCATAATCTCTTCCAATCCAGTCCATGTTGCTACAAAAGTTGGATATTCATCCTTTCTGATTAAGGCATAGTATTCCATTGTATATATGTACCACATCTTTTTTATCCATTCGTCTGTTGAAGGGCACCATGGCTCTTTCCACAGTTTGGCGATTGTGGCCATTGCTGCAATGAACATTGGTGTACATATGGCCCTTCTTTTCACTACATCTGTATCTTTGGGGTAAATACCCAGTAGTGCAATTGCAGGATCATAGGGTAGCTTATCTTTAATTTTTTAAGGAATCTCCACAGTGTTTTTCAAAGCGGCTGCACCAACTTGCATTCCCACCAATGGTGTAAGAGGGTTCCCCTTTCTCCACAGCCTCTCCAACACTTGTTGTTTCCTGTCTTGTTAATTTTGGCCATTCTGACTGGTGTAAGGTGGTATCTCAGTGTGGTTTTGATTTGAATTTCCCTGATAGCTAGTGATGATGAACATTTTTTCATGTGTCTGTTAGCCATTTGTATATCTTCTATGGAGAAGTGCCTCTTCATGTCTCCTGCCCATTTTTTGATGT
>PITA01003021.1:0-76605 GCA_004023965.1 Spilogale gracilis | reverse complement strand
ATGTCACTTGCAAATATCCTCTCCCATGCTGTGGGTTGCCTCTTTGTTTTGTTGACTGTTTCCTTTGCTGTGCAGAAGCTTTTTATTTTGATTAAGTCCCAAAAGTTCATTTTTGCTTTTGTCTCTTTTGTCTTTGGAGACATGTCTTGAAAGAAGTTGCTGTGGCCGATGTCAAAGAGGTTACTGCCTATGTTCTCTTCCAGGATTTTGATGGATTCCTGCCTCATGTTAAGGTCTTTCATCCATTTCGAGTTTGCCTTTGTGTGTGGTGTAAGAGAATGGTCAGCTTCATTCTTCTATATATAGCTGTCCAATTTTCCCAGCACCATTTATTGACAAGACTGTCTTTTTTCCACTGGATATTTTCTCCTGCTTTGTCGAAGATTATTTGACCATAGATTTGTGGGTCCATATCTGGACTCTCTACTCTGTTCCATTGGTCTATTTGTCTGTTTTTATGCCAGTACCATGCTGGGTGACATGTTCCTTTAAACAATACCTAATAAATCAGCTGCCTGTAGTACCTTGAAATGGACCTGGTAGTTCAAGTTGAGAATTTCCCATTGTGAGACAGAACATTACCTAGGATATTACAGTCCTTCAAGAAAATAACCCATAGTCAGCATTACTTTTACTTGTATGTATTATTAGAATTTCAGATTTGATGGTCCTAAAGGTTCTGTACAAGAACCATCATTAGTTCTTGGGATAAAATAAAGTTTAACCATGATTTCTATTTCATATTTGTTCATAGCAATCATTTCTTAGTTGTTCCTCACTTTCTGTTTTATGGGGAGATTTGTTTCCCTTTAACATTTGGTAAGAGGTATCTTCTTTTTTGCAAGTGAATCAGTGAATTATAAATTGAAATTTTTCAGAATGACATTGGTTGTATTTTCCTCTACCACTTGAAAATGAAATGACCCCATGCTCTCCTGAAGGAAACCAGTTACTCCAAAGGAGTAAACACTAATCAGATAGTTTCAGCTTTAAAAATACAAGATGAGTGGATTGAATGGATCCTTACTCAGAGTTCAGTTTATCTTATATTTTGTAGACTGCTCCTCTGCACTTAACTAAGGGTGAATATTATTGGAGTTTCAGCTTCTAAAAGTTGACCGATCTGGTTATTCTCCTGTAATTCCTTTTTTTGTCTTCGTCCCTCAGATTCTCTCTTCACCTGCTGTTAATCCCTCGTTCTGCAGTGTTTGTCCTCTCAAGTGTGGCGTGCTAGAGACCTTGATACCAGAAAAGTGTATATTACAAAGTGATTAACTGTATTAGATACCAGGTCTATTGATCTATATTTAAATTAAACCACCTTCATTTACTGTCCTTTTGTGGTAATTTGTCTGTAGGTGTTAGAGTTTATAATTACCCAAAAAACACCTTTTGAAGTATAACTGGTTAGTGTTTATGATCTACTCTCTTCCATGCTCTGTTTAGTCACTGAAGAAGAAACAGATTTCAGTGGTTGAGAAGTACAGCTATTTGGGAGAGGTGAGCTTTTCAAATGCTGGCGGAAATCTCTGGGAGTTTATGTTTAGAGCATCACTCAGATCTGACTTCACAAATACTGTGGACTAGTTTATCATGAAAATAGAAATACAGAAGTTTTATCAGAGTGAGGTAATGATAGACTAGCATCTTTGAGCTGATCTTTTTCTAGGAGGTGGAAATCCACAACATTTTATGAATTTTGATTATATGTGTAATCTCTGCTAATGAATGAAACACTACTGCTCAACCACTGTTCATTGAAATATGGATGAAACTGAAATAAATGCATTTTTGTAGCACATGAAAATTCTATTAAACATCTTTTTTCACAGAAATTTTAAGTCACTGAAAATAAGTACAATTTGGCCACTTGTTAGTCCCCTTATAGTTTTCTCTGAAGGCAAGGGATGATTTAGATTTTCTATCAAATTTCTCTTATTCATGTCCTTGTCTAAAATATTATATGAAACATACTGATTTTGTTTAAGTATATCCTAAATATCGCATGGGACATACTTACACTAAATTACTTGTTTGTTTCACACTGACCTTCAAGTCGTCGTTGTGTGTTTTTTCTGGCAATCCTGTGCTAGGGAGACCTACAAAATGACGTCTTTTTTCCTTAGGTAGCATGAGGAGAGTGTTTTCTATGCGTTTGGCAGGAGAATATAGAATTTAAATTAATGTACAGCATATATTTATATTAAAAAGAAGTTTGGCTAAATGTATCCAGACGTTCTAGGAGTTTTTAAATAATGAAGTTTATTCAGAAAAGCCACTCAAAAAATACCAACTATGAAATATCTATGTATTTCACCTTACTATTTCTTTGCTGCTGTATGATTCTACATGTTAAACATGTTAAATGCAGCATCCTGAACATCTGCAGAGCTGTTGGTGGTTCATCCCTTTTGTTATTAACTATATATTTACTATTGGATGTTCTGGTTGGGGGTGGATGCAGGGATGTGTGAACATTAATCTCGATCTTAAGGCAATTACGATATACCCAGCCATAAATTAGGGCATACACAAGATTTTGAATAAAAGGCAACATGAGAAAAGTCCTCAGCAGAAAACAGAGATAAGGAGTTATTCCGAGGGTTCTAGGCTTACTCCTGGGTTGAATCGTTTGGGAAGTCTATATGGATGAGAGTGGATGATCTTGGGAAATGCAAGGAAGATTCCTTGAACTTCTTTAATGTTTTCATATTAATGCTGATAAAATGAAATTCATTTTGTAGGTCATAGGTGAGTCTAAACTGATGTATTTTCACAGTGACTAAACTTGTATTCTTCTTTGATGTTTCTTATACTCGGGATTAAAATCACATTATTGAAGGTCTTTTCAGTAATTGAGCGGATGACATATATCAGAGAATATATGTACATCTTTGAGGACCTGACTCCCACATCAGCTAGTAAGGTGGCAGCAGCTAGCAACAGCACCCAGGAAGCAGGACCCATGGACAAGCACTAAACGCTGTGTCCCGTACTCCATATTCTATGTGAATTGACTTATCTGTGCTTCCGATTCTTATCCCATGAAGGAGGGATGGGAATATGTACTTTGTGTGATTGTTGATGGATAATGTATGCAAATGGCCTCGCACTAAAAATAGTGAAAGGTGATTCCCAAACAATGAATAAATAAATAAAAAAGATGAATTCTTGTTTGGGGGTTATGCTTGACAGTGTTGTAGTTGTAGTTTTAACTTCCAAAGCTGTTAATGTTGACCCTCAGAGGTGGGTAATGTTGTATGTGCTTTAAGAGGGAAGACAATATTTTTCATCATAAAGAATTCATTTGAAAATGTTCTGTCAAGTGCTATGAGTTTGTTCCATACAAATAACCCATCTTGAAGTTCTTTCTGATCATGGCTTCATAATTCTTGCTATTTATGGTGTGATCTGGGGACCAACAACATCAGAATCATCTGAGATTTTATAAAAAATACCAAATATTGGGTACCACCACAAACTTCCGGAATCAGAATCTGGATTTCAGCAAGATTCCCAGGTGATTCCTCTGCATGTTAGAATTGGAGAAACACTGCTCTAGAAGTTAATGTAGGTTATTAAAAAGTTTATGTGGCTCTAAGCTTTTGAAAGTAGAGTAATGTCTTTTTAAAATATTTTCTATCATTTATTAAGACTGATACTACAGGGAGAAAAAAGCCCTTCTGTCTCTAGAGTCCTATGTAGCAAATTGCCTTTTCTGCTTCACCTACTTGTGTTCAATGGCCTGAAAGATTGAGCAGTTTAGCAGTTTACTGCTTAATTGTCAAGCTTTACTCTTTTTTCATTAATTGTTGTTACACCCAGAATCTTAAGATTCTGACTAACAAAGCTACTAAGGGCATTACCTGTGGTGTGTTAATGTCAGGAGGGGGGTGGGGTGGAGGATGCCTTGTGAGTGTATTCCTTACGTTGTTTAGAACCACAGTATATCTGATCATGGAGTTCATAGATACTGGCCTCTGCGTGGGTGTCACCTGGGCAATGTTGTCAAAAATTCAGATTCTCAGGTTATGCCTGGGAGAGCCTGATGGGGTCTGGCAACGGGAGGCACCTTGGACTCTGTATTGCTAAGAAACTCAGCGTGTTTTGCAGATCATACCATAGTCCATGTCTTCTGCTGTCAGATGATCAGTTTCCCTTCCTCTTGTGTTTTCGTTTTCTATATTGTCAGTGGTTTCAGTGATTTCTGTATAAAATTAAAAATTTTGGCCGTCAAGGATCAAAAAATAGGACATCGACCTGGAAGGTAAAAGCCTTGTGTTCCTAACTGGATGTAGATTCCGGGGACCAGTCACCATTTCTCCATTTTACTTATCTGTAAAATGGGCTTTAAAGGATAAACTTCAGTGTAATGTGATATCAGATATGTGTGAGTGCTTGGAACTCTTCAAAAGAGAAGGTGTGTGAGTTGAGCTTATTATTACAACTTTAATATCCTTCCTGTTAAAATGTGTTTTCCTTTTCACTGTAAAACCTGGTTCTCACCGAGAACTTAGTTCTGCAAGTTTGGGGGGGAGAGCAGTGTTTGTTGTTGTTGTTTGTTTTTTTGCTTTTTGTTTGTTTGTTTGTTGCTTTATATTCATCCCCACTGATCTCTGATGGTTCTCCAGCACCAGTGTCAAGGAGGGTTTTGCCTGGGACAGTCAGATCAGGAGCTCCCCTGTGGGGCAGATCAGAACAGCTCTTGCTGAGACCTATCTGTCCATTGGGACAGAGACTTGGAATCAGAGCACATAGAAGCCCCAGACACCTTCCCTGAGTGTGATACTTTGTGAGGAATTCAGTGCCTGGGCAGGAACCCAAGGCCTTTGTATTTTTAAGAGGACATACCACGTCAAGAAATTGGTAAGGGTTGCATGTGTTGTCTTTATTTGGTGGAGGGATAGGATGACTCAAGGACATTTCTAGATTGCAGAGTAAGTCAATATGGAAGGCATGTAATCTGCATTACTGAAATATATTAATAGATATATCATGATTCTAAACTGCCTTAATGAATATACTCAAGGCATTGGCACCTCCCAAGACTTTAATAAAATACAGGTAATGCTTTTTTCTGTTTTTTTGTGATTCAGAATCTTAAGTTTCTGGGTCTGTTAATGAAAAGAGTAAAGCTAGACAATTAAGCAAACTACTAAATTCCTCATTCTTTCAGGCTATTGGGTGCCACTAGGTGAAGCAAAAAGGGCATAGAATGTATTCTGCCTGTCAGTGTCTTAAAGCAAAGGGTCTTCCAGGAAATAAACTCAGTTTTAAGAACAATGTTCATCACGGTTAAGGTACCTAGGGAAATGGAAGAGGATGATACCAAAATGCTAGTTTGTAAGTTTAAACTCCTTTGCACAAAGAGCATACAGATTGACACAGAATAGAGGGGCTTTATTTAATTTGAGGATTTATACTGGTTGACCCTTACTTATTTACTTCCCTACTATAGGTATTATTTACTTAATATTCATAAGAACCTATCAAGAGGCACTATTTTCATTTTGCAGATAAAGGTATTGGGGCAAGTTTAGTAAATTATTTGAAGTCACACATAGAGTAAAATACAGAGCCATGATTGAAATTTAGGCATTCCAAAAGTCTGTACTCTTAAATGCTCCCATAAGAACTGAGATTCTATTGTTTTAAGATATTTTGTTGCAAGATACCCTAGGAAATTGTATTTCTTCTGTTGGACATTGGTACTCTCTCCTTCCTATTGCCCTAGAATTGTCTTTATTTCTTGAAGTAGGTTCACTGTAATTCGGTAGAAGTTTTGGACTTTGGAATTTTTTTATACTCTTTATACTTTTGGTTTTGTATAAAACACTATTTTGGGTAAAAGGAGCAGTGACAGTTGATAGTCTTACTTTATCAGAAGGGATTCCCCTCAGAGGTTTCAGAGACCCCACCATGTCAAGGAAACCATAAATTTACTGCCATAGTGGGCAGTGAACTCATTAGAACTGTCTAGGGGTGAAGGTTGAACAGAGCTTGTAAATGTGCTTCCTGAAGCTTGTTTGTTTGTTTAATTTGCATGTCTCAATAGATTATGTGGTATATCTTCAGAAGGGTATTTTCTGGGTATGTTTTGATCTTTAACCATTCTGATAAATCCTTTTTTCTCTGTGAAGATTGAACCTTGTAGACATTAAAAAAATTTTGGTTCAATTTTGAGGTTAGGAGTTTATCTCTCATTGGAGGTATTCAAATATAGTTTTGCTAAGATGGATATTTATTTGAAGTTCCCATAGGTTCTAGGTTCTAGATTTTGAGTGTTGTCTTTTGAACTTTGTGATCTGAATCTTGTTATGGGATTTTTCTGGACTTAAACTTGAGGCAAGAATCTTACTCTTGGTCATAGACATCTTCTCCTCAAGGGTTAGGCTCCTTTCACTTGAGAAATTTAATTTTAATATATTTTTATGGTCAACTAATTAAATTATTTACCTTTGTTGTGTTTTCTCTTGCTTTATCTTTACTACTTAAACAGTGAAGAAAAATAGGAGACAAGATAGAAAACAATTTCTCTAAAACGTAAAAGTTAAATATCCATATTTATTCAACTGAATGTAAGCTGTTAATGGTAAGAAGATAATTTTGTACTGCATTAAGTACTCTCGGCAAATACTGACTGAGATTTTGTTACATATCATACCTTTGATTTTGCTTCCTTCAAATATGAACATTCTTTTGGAATTTCAGCCATCATGTCTCTAAGGGAATGACGTTACCAGTACAGAAACTGTTAAGTCCCAAGTGACTAAAACATATATTTAACGACGCTACTTCTGTGCCCTTAACCTTGCAATTGCTTCCTTTAACCTCCGAAGATATCTATCTGCCTGCTTATCATGGTCTACAAAGCTGTAGATGACCCCTCTAGCTTGTTGATTGACACGCTTCCTCTTATTTAATCCTCTAAAGCCGCAATGGCCTCAGTATTTCAGACTTGCTAGATGTGCCTTCTTCCTCTTCCTCCTGCTTCAACAAGAACAGCTCCTTTTCATCCATTGGTTTTTCTCTTCCTCAGAAAGGCCTTCCTGGCTGCCCTGCAGGGCCCATCAACCGCATTACCATCCCATCCATAAAAGTTCTTGGCACATAGCCCTCTTTATTTATTATCTAATATGAGGATTGTCCTTCCTGACTAGACTTTAAACACCAGGTGGACAAAGACTGGGTTTCTTCTGCATACGCCAGTGTGAACCCAGGGTCTGGCTGAGTAATTTGTGATGATCATCTACGGTTATGTATATATGTGCACATATGTGTTGGTAGCTGTAAGTAAGAGCTCTCAAAACTTACTCTGTTATCTTTAGTTGGCCATGCATTGCATCAGTGGAGTATCACATGGAGTTTATTTAGAGAGCCATACAAAGATTTTAAAAGTATGCCTTATTCCAAGTCACTTGTATACCTTCCCAGTATGTCTTATAGGCTACAGCCCCTCTGTTCTTTGTTAATTAAATATTTGTCTTAATTTGACAGTGTCCCCTCTTTAATAGCATAGGATGCTATAAAATCCAACAATAAGTTATTTTTGTTTTATGCCTTTTAAAAAGAAAACACACGCATTCACATATTCTTTATTTATGAGTGTGAATGTATCCGGACTGCCCCTGTCATGCTGCATACCCGGCAGACACTTAATTCGTTGAATGTTCCTACAGCCTCACGGATAGATACTAGGTTATGTAGATCTGTCAGCTGTATTTCATTGACTAAACTGATTTAAATTGTATGATAGAAAAGAACACTGTAATCATGTAGAATTTAATACGTGTAAATGCTGTATAAAGTAACACTAGAGATGCATGTACATTTATAATGAAAAAAATCTTGATTTAGTTGAAATAAACAGGAAGTGAAAAGTCCACTGATGAAATCAGTGTAGAAATCTATGCGTCTGTTAAGTAATATAGTGAACAGAACAAGTCTTTCAGTAATAAAACACACCAGCTGGGTTTCAATGCGAATTGCTGGTGTGTGGACACATAAGTGTGTATGTGTGTGTCTACGTATTATGGCTAATCTGACTGAAAGGGAGCGCCAGTTAATTCCATTCCAGCTTCTGGGTATTGGAAATAGTGCAATTTTGTCCTACCTGTTACATTACGTGTGATAAAATTTCGGTCCTTAAAGACTGGCTTTTGTTTTGTTTTGTTTTGTTTTTGTTTTTGTTTTGTTTTTTGAAACCCTTCTGAAGGCTTGTTTTCTAATGACTGTTTTCCTTCTCCAGGAGAGCCCACAGCTGCTACAAATGCCGTCAGTGCAGCTTTACGGCTGCTGATACTCAGTCACTACTGGAGCACTTCAACACTGTTCACTGCCATGAACAGGACATCACTACAGCCAATGGCGAAGAGGACGGTCATGCTGTGTCCACCATCAAGGAGGAGCCCAAAATCGACCTCAAGGTCTACAGTCTGCTCAATCCAGACTCTAAAATGGGAGAACCAGTTTCTGAGAGTGTGGTGAAGAGGGAGAAGGTAGAAGATAAGGACGGGCTGAAGGAGAAAGTTTGGACCGAGAGTTCAAGCGATGACCTTCGAAACATGACTTGGAGAGGGGCAGACATCCTGCGAGGCAGCCCATCCTATACTCAGGCAAGCCTGGCGCTTCTGACGCCTGTGTCCGGCACCCAAGAGCAGACCAAGACTCTAAGGGATAGCCCCAATGTCGAAGCTGCCCATCTGGCACGACCTATTTATGGCTTGGCGGTGGAGACCAAGGGATTCCTGCAGGGGGTGCCAGCCGGTGGAGAGAAGTCCGGGACTCTCACCCAGCAGTATCCTGCGTCAGCAGAAAACAAGTCCAAGGATGAATCCCAGTCCCTGTTACGGGTAGGAAGGTTTAATTTTTAAATAATTCACCTATCTTGAAGGTAAAATGGGAGGACACATATTCTCTACATTTAGTTTTGTTTAGTCTTACCACCTGAAACTAAATGGTCTGTCTCAGTCTGAGGACTTACACTCATAAGGTCAAAGTGCTGGAGAGTAGCTTTGTGTGTGTGTGTGCGTGTGCGTGTGCGTGCGTGTGTACTCTACACGTCTGCCCTACGGTGGTGGGTAATCACTTGTTTGCCACTGCTCTTAGCTCAGATTGAATGTTGGCTAATCATTCCTGGTGATTATGCAAAGCAGCGAGGCCGCATTTGGAGAAGGGAGGTTCAGGATCCCAGAAGATTGCACATCTGTTCCATTAAAGTAGGTAAATGGCTTTTAAATTTTAAGGTGGTGTCACACTGTATCTGGTTAACAGGGAAATTAGCAGAGATTTTAAATCACTAGGACTGCAAAACCCATGGTGAGAGGTTAATATGGAAATATAGTTTATTTATTTATTTTTTTACAAACTGATGGTGTAATTATATACAAATGACAAGGCTTGTTTAGTTACCAAAAAGAGGGGAAGAAATGAGATAGACCCAAGTGTGAGTGGTCTGAAGAGCATCCAAAGAAGAAAAAGACCCATGAGTTTTATATGATCAATCTTTTGTAGGGAGAAGGACATAGTCCCATGTGGAAAAACAAAACCTCTGAGAACAATGAGATCCTTGCTCCCTCTCTCTCTCTGTGTAGCAGTGTCAAGAATATAGTTCAGATTTTGAAAATTCACCCACTCAGTAAATGATGCTTGCTTTTTGCCTAAGGCACCACCACTTTGTTATTTCACCTTGACTCGGAGAAAGTTTTGAGCTTTCTACATGATTTTGACACTTTGTTGGTGCCTAGAAGGTAGGATCAGAAAGCAGCTAACCTTTAGAAAAGAACCAGTTAAGAAAGCAAGCCCAGCCAGCCCAATGCTTTGTCCTGCAGGTCAGAGACCACTGAGATCTCTCTGGCTGGATTCTGAAGAGAAAAATTTCTCTTTCCAGTTTCTGCATGGCTTCTCTACTCTCATTTCCTACAGATTCTCTGAAGCCTGTCTGTGTTTCTCAGGTTTCTTGAGTGGAGTTGAGAAATGCCTCTTAGAGGTGCACAGTTAATTGTAAAATCTGTTTCCTTTCCTGGCTGCAGTTGTGCGCTGAAGCTACGAGAAGGGCTTGAATGCAGAAGAGCCTATGCACCCCTTGTACACCGAGAAACAAAGAATCCTTCCTGCAAGGAAGGCGCAAGTTGATTATACGTAACTTTAAAAAGAAGAGAAATAGTTCTTGTGCCCTTCAAGAAGGGGATTGAATTCAGGGAGCTTCTTTCCGATAAATATATATGGAGCTGCGATTGTAAATGTTTATTATATTCTTAGTATGTCGGGATTCTTCTGGTCTCAAGTGGCTCTTTTCATTTCTGGTTATAAGGCAGGAGTGATATGTCTTATTTTTTTTAAATTCCATTGCATCTTGAGAGTGTGTTGTAGGGTGCCTTACATCTGTATCACTAGAGCTCCCCACCGTTTTTGTTTGTGTGTGTATGTTGTGTGTGTGTGTGTGTGTGTGTGTTTCTGTTTATGTATTTTTGTGTTTTTTTTTTTTCCATTTTAAAATCGTTTTCATCCATGATATCTTCATTTGATACCAGGTTGTTTGACTCTTTTAGACTATTTCTGGAATAGTACTGTTTCCACCACCATGTATATATGCTAAGAATTTGGAACGATCAATCATATTTTATGTGGTTGAGTCTAAAACCTGAGCCTGAGGGTGTTACATTTTTTGAGCAGACTGGGGATGATGATGCTTTTCTAAAAAGTTGTTTTTCTCAGTTCCTTCACTTCCTTAATTCCCTGACTTCAAGTTTCTGTTGTATCATTGCAACTGTTTCTTTAGTTCCTCCACATTAGCTGCTGAAGTACGATATCTTCAGCGAGAGACTGCTTCACCATGTTCTACAAATAATCAATGTAATCTTTAAAGGCAATCATCTCTGAACTTAATATATATATATATATATATATATATATACATATATATGTATGTACATACACGTAAATATATATATACATACATATATATATATGTATATATGTAAAGCCTTGGCTCATTTTTTCTTGACTTTTATAAACTGTGACTCTTTAAAATTTGTATTTTCATTGTATTTGAATATTGCTTTTGGGAATTTTTTTTTTAAAGATTTTATTTATTTTATTTGACAGAGAGATAGAGGGAGAGCGCACAAGTAGGCAGAGTGGCAGGCAGAGGGAGAGGGAGAAGCAGGCTCTCCACTGAGCAGGGAGACCAATGTAGGGCTTAATCCCAGGACCTGGGATCATGACCTGAGCGGAAGGCAGCTGCTTAACAACTGAGCCACCCAGGCGCCCCTGCTTTTGGCAATTTTCATTGGACTTTTGGATTTTATTGGATTTTTGGAATAGGAAGTATAGCTGATTTGATTTGTAGAGTATTTACTGTATTAAGTGAATTAAAACTTTTTAATGTACACATAGCGTAGTTGATCAACTTTTTAAGACAAGTTAAGAGAATTAAAAAGCAGAGCCCATTCTGAATGTGAATTCGACAAGAATTCTACTTTGGTAGTAGAAATAGCTGTTGCTGAGTTATCGTTGCGAATTCACACTTCTCAGTTCATCCCTCTGCCATTAGTAAGGAAAAACCCAGCAGAGTATCACCAGCCAGCATATTTACTGGAGGTAAAAACACAGTGCTTTGAATTTTGTAGTTGTAGGGGTCTAGTTATTAGTGAAAGTGTCCTATAAAGGTTTATAAATATACAGTAAATTATGCAAATGCAGGTATATTTTGAGTATGGAAATACAGGTGTCTGTAAATATGAATCTACAAAATATAATACTCATATTTGAGTATGAATAGAATGGAACTTGAACTTATCTTGCTATTTGGCATGTTTATTTAGAAATAGTGAGCACTTTGAAAAATAGAAAATTAGTTTTAAATGTCATTTTATTAAATAGTGCAAATGGTGTAGCCTTAATAACATGTACTTATGAATACATTTATACATGTAGTTTCTAATATTAAAAGTAAAAATTTGACTATCAACTGACTACTGTAGGGATTGGTAACAAAAATTAAGTATGAGAAATTTGTGCAGCAGAAACTGTTAATTCAAAATAGTTCAACCCTGTGCCGGTTAATAGTGGAAATATTTTTAAAGAGCATGCTGAATGTATTTAGGGTCATTTACACAGCACACAGTGATGGTTGTTTTCAGGATATTGGTCTTTCTGATACATGTGTTTAAGTGGTTTCAGTTACAAAATTTTGCTGCACTCAAAGTGAGGAAGGAAATATAAAATCACAGAGAAGAACTAAAATTTCAAAGTATCTTCTCATTAGTGTTTTTCTTTTCTTTTTGTTTTATTTTACATAGGTAAGTGCTTGGCCTTCAGTTTTGTGTTCAGTAGCAGATCATTTATGTATATTTTCATGTAGCGAATGTCTTGTATTTTTCCTTTGTTACCAGTACATTTTAAATTGTGTATGTGATCTATGTGGACCACTGTGCTTTGAGGATAGCAGGGGGCACATTAACATAAGCTTTATCTTATAAATTGCTTTATGAAAATTAGTTTTTATTGTGGATTAACTACCTAATATTTCTGTAAAATTATTGGGTTTTTTCTTTTCTGAAAGAAACATTAAAGACTTTAGGCTCTGCTAGAAATAGGCCCAAGTTTATATGAAAACTTTATTACTCTTCTAAAGCTTCTAAAAGGACTTTATAAACACGAATAAGTTCCTGAAAATGTTTTGAAAATGCAGTATTTTCATTTAACTTAAGATTTGGCTCCGTGAAGAGGTTAACATATTTAACGTTTTCTGTGCTATACGTGAAAGTTTTAAATAACTCAACTTGATGCTCCTTTCTCATATTAAACTAAACAGCATAAGGTAGTCAGAATGCAGTACAATCCTGTGCCTTTTTCTGGTCAGTTTCTTCTATGATGTATATTTACACAAAGGTATTTATTTATTCATTTTGTAGACAGACTCATACAATGCAACTGCATTAGTTTCATGATTTCTTACATAAGAAATTCCAGACCTCACTCTCATAATTGACATTTTAGATTGGATTTTAGAACATTGAAAAGCTTTGTCTTTTAACTGATAACTACATTAATAGGAGCAAAGCATCTGTCATTAAGTTTCACAAAGATTTTGCCAATAGAAAATGCAGTTTTTCATTTAATGAAATACAGAAGTATGATTGGTTTTAGGTGGTAAATGTGTAGGGGGAGTTTATGGCAAATCCCCATCCAGGTAAACATCTGCGTGTGATAGTAAGATAACAGCTCTAATTCTCCCATAGGTTCAGACACCACTTTCTTCATGCATCTAAGGGAAAAAAGATTTTGGAGTCCAATGTAAATGTATTTAGAGAAGTCTGCCCATTTCAATGTGTACATTTTACACCAATTGGTTTTGGCGGAGACCTTCAGCCATGGGAGATGAGTTCCAAGTTCTGGAAGTTGAGTTCCACATTGAGCCACTGACTGTCAAAGGCAGGGCCTCCCAGGATCTCCATTCATCCCACCCTTGGGATTAAAATGCCTGCTGTCCTCACAGAAGTGCTGTGCAGCTTAGTTAATTAATGTTTGTCGGGCCATTTGAGATCGTCAGATGCAAGGTTCTAGATAAGTGCAAAGTAGTGTGATTATTTATTTGTTCTGTAAATGGGATACCAGGACAGCACAAAGTAGATGTTATTTTCCCCCTGCTTCAGTGGTGTTAAATTTATAGTTTAAAGATTGTTGATACCGGACAGTCTATTGAGATGCAAAAATGTTCTTTTGGGGCCAGTCCATTGGCAGCCAAACAGACGTTCAAACAAGCCACAATGTTGAATGCCTTTACAACTAGTGACAGAAGATCGCAGGAACTTTTTTTAACTAAAGATGATTTCAAGGGAAAAGTCTGATAGTGGTTTTTTTTCCTTCATGTTTAATGAAAATAAAAGCAGTTTTTCAGTTATCTGCAGGTAGTAGTGATGTAATTTAATGTTTATAACTTTTACTAACTCATTTATATATGGATATAAAATCCCAACGAGAACTGACTATGCCAGGAAAAATGGGAAAGATACACCTCTATAATCACTGGTTATGAAACTTGTAGTTTTTAGGGCACATTGGTAAATTCTTTCTTTAGGTAACTGCTGATATTTGATTTGTTGATATTTGAATAAAGTAATTAAAAATGATTTACTATATCCAGAATTAACAATCCTTGTATAGGTCTGTGCTTCTGCCTTGCATAGATGAATTTCTGTTGTCCACCTGTTAGAAAAGGATATGATCTAAATTCAAATGTAACATAGATTAATTAAAAAAAACATTCATTCATTGACTTAGTTAAATATAGCAGTGAACATGATCATTTTTTTTTATTAAATAAAATCTAGGTAGCTTGATTTTTTTTTCCTCATTGGTTATTCATCTTTTGTATTGGTATACCATTTTTGATAGTAGATCACAACTAAAGCTAATCTGATACATGTATGTTGGTTTTATTGGCTTAACCAATGGGATTTTCTTTCATTCTAATTTCTTTCTGATAAGGCAGCTCCACTGGCTCAAGTATTTTTGGAAGCATTTTTTTTTTTTTTTCTTTTTTGTAACCTAGACTTTTTGTGAAGTCTGGCATAGTTCTGCTGGCCCAGGTTTGTAAAGCAGGGGAAGCAGATGTATCTTTTAGTGAATTGGGCTGTAAGTTTGTGGTTGCTGTGAAATGGTATCCTTCAGCACAGTATCTGTTAATTATTTCCTGTATAACTATCTTTTGCTTGGCTTCCTTTTCTCACAGACTGCATGAGTCAGTAGATAACAGGTCCCCAAAAGGAACCCATTGTTGTATGTTCTTTCTTAGATGTTGGAAATGAAGAGTATATAGAAGGTGGCCCAAGTTTCAGGAGCAGCAGATGGAGAATGATTCAAAAGTGTGTCAGCCATGAGCTACACAGCCTTGATGTGAATCTAGGATTTTTCTGGCAGAGTCCAATCTGATGGACGGATTTAACAGAACTGTTGATTCCCTTAAATGCCAGGAATTTTTTTTTTATTTGGGATTTTTGTATATTTTGTTACTTGATGTCAACCAAAGAGTAAATATTGTTTCCATTGTTGTATTCTTTACCGTCTTTCCCTTTGACTGTCTTTCATTAAGTATTTACACACAAATGCACTGATTACTAGAATGGTCTACTGGTTAACTCAAGGAAGCTTGGCAAGCAGGATACTGCTGTATCTCATTGTGTTATGAGTTCAAGGGATGCAAATAATATCAGGGAGATTGAAGAATCTGTTTCTTTCAATTTGAAGCAACATTCTCATTTGTAGATGTTTGTAATTAAGTATAATTTATACATAAAATAGAACCAGGAATGTGACTTTATTTTGGAAAAAAGACCACAATACTTTGTTTTAAGGCATAATTTTTTATGATATTAGTGATTAGGAGTAAGACAAAGGAATCTTTCTTTTGTTTTTGTAAGTACAGGACATTTGTGATGTGATAAATTGAGTGGTTGGTATCATTATTTATTCAGAGTGTTCAAATAGCTCCCACACATAATTTTACATGTAAACATTTCTCTTTAAAAAAGGTAGTTTCTCAACTGAGAAGATTTATTTTCGGCATATTAATTATGAAAGCGACAAACCATCTTATACCCTGGAGATTTACCTATTTGTAACATTATGATTAACCAGAAAAAGCTAAGGATATGTAGATACATTTTTAAAAGGCAAAATATACTTTATAGTTTTTACTAACATTTAAAAAAAGATGCTGTCATTATAAGTCAAACTTTTATGAGAATTTGGATACGTGCAAAGACTTTTAAAATAGATGTTTAACAAGCACAATATTTTGTTTGAGAACAGTGGTAAGATATCCATGACAGTATGGTTTATTAAATTCCATTTGCCTGTAGTGTTGTATTTGTTATATTTTGTTTACAATTTGGTATTTGAGACTTATACCGAGTCATGAAAAAAAAAAGCCTTGGTATAGAAATATCCCATAAAATAATATGTTCTCAGGGAACCAACTTTAGGTGTTTAGTCAGTAATGCAGTGGACAGCATGAGAATACCTCCTAGCTGCCCAATTTGAATTATTGATGCAGACGACAAAATCTGGGGCAACGACATTAGAACAATTGTACATGAAGGCATTCAAAAAATAAAGAATTTGGTTGGATACTTCTAATTGATTGCAAAGTAATTTAGGATTTCATTTTCTAGGATTAAAGTTTACAGGCCTTTCCATTAGTTTATTACTGAATTAACAACTTTCATCCTCACCAAACCCTTTGAAGTTGAAGCTCTTATTATCCTTTTTATTTAGGTGAGGAAACTGAGGCAGAGAGATTAATTAATTTGCCCAAGGTCACACCACTTTTAATGGCAGAGTTGCAATTTGACACTAACAGTTGGACTGTGGTCCATGCTCTTGACCATTGCACAGCCTCTTCTGAATCCATCTGATTGGTTAATAAGTGCTTGGAGGACTCTTTGCAATTTCAGCATAATTTGTTCCATCTAAACTTACACCCTTTGTGTATTTTGTGTCTAAAACGGAAAAATCACTTTTTGAAAATGATGCAAATGGCAGATGCTTTTCAAAAAAGAAGTGTATCAGTATGACCATACAGAACACTGAAGAACAGGAAAATTGGTTTTAAGTTCCAACCCACAAATACTTTTCTATTCATATATATATAGATATAGATATAGGTATAGGTATAGATATAGATATAATTAATATTTAAATATATATTTATATATATATAATTAATAGATACAGTGCTGAAGGATACCATTTCATAGCAACCTATATATATGTTTCTAATTTATTTTTATATGCATGCAAATATATATATTTATTCAAGTATAGGATCATTGGCTCAGCTCACTCTTTTGTAATCTTTTTTCGTTTAACAATATGTTGTAGACATCTTTTCCCATCAAGAAATATAACCTACAATATTTGGTTTAGTGCCCCCATGTTGTGCCATGAAATAGTTACATCATAATGTGCTCAGTAGATCACCCACTCATCCACATTTAGGCAATTTCCGATTTTTCATTATAAAGCAACTTTGATGAATCTCTTGGTATATGTTATTTTATTGTTTTATCATTTCCTTAGGATAGTTTCTTATAATTACAGTTGCTTCAATGAGAAAATTCATGACTAAAAACAAATAATGTTCAGCGTCCACCATCCTTTAAATGGGTCATTTTTAAAATACAAAATAAATTCATTCATGAATAATATCCTAGAAATATTTAATTAAGGATTAACTGTTAAACTGCAAATTGACTTACTTAATGATGAATGCAGGTAATTAAGGAAAAGGCAAATAATCTTTAAGAGCTATTTCTTACCATGTTTGTGGTAGGTAACAAATGATCAGTAGCCAGGGCTGTGGTGTGGTATGCTTGCCTATTACATATGCAGCAAATTTTATTTTGTAGAAAAATTTATTTTCAAGCAGGACCCATTTTCCTTAGCAGAGTTGAGTCATGGGAAGTCAGCTCCAACATGCTTGCCCTTTTGGGGGGAAGAATTGCTTTCTTTTTCCTTGTTTTCATTTTGTCCCATGGACAATATTCTATGCTTCATAATTTCTCAATTCAGTTTAAAGTTTTTACTTTCCTTGTGTGTGTGTAATAGATTCAGTGGTAATGGTGTGGGCTTCAAGGGATGTATCAGAGAAGATATTATTTTTTTCCTTGAAAATATGGAATTTAATGATTTTCATTTCTGTGTTTTGCTGAAATATTTATATTGATTCTGTTAGAAAGTATTTTTCTTTTATAGGCTTTTCAGAGTGTCAGCTAGAACATTCTTTCTTTATTATTTCTTAATAAAGTATTAAAAGAACAGGAGAACAGTAATACTTTCTCAAATGGCATTGAGGCTGTGCTTGTTATAGGCCACAAATGCAGAGTTTCAGGCTATTCTTACCAATTAATAACACTGAGAAGAACATGTATGATGTCATTTATATATACAAGTTAAGTCAGACTCACATACACATATTACTTACAATGTACACATATTACATTTGAGAGAGCTGTTCACCTAAAAGTAATTATTTGTTTTTTTTAAAGACTGAGTGTAGAACTTTAAAATTTCTTTACTGGTAATTAAAAAATGAAAATGCCTTCATTTACATATAACTTTTTAGAAGTTATCTGTTTTGCAAAAAATGGTACAATGGAAGCGATGCTGGCCATATTTTAGGAGATATATGTGTTTGTTTTACCTCATTCTTTATAACCTGAAACTTTCTTGATAACACAAGAAAATCCATCTATTTTTGGTTGAGTTATATAATTTATTCAAAGAAAGTTGGAGGTCTCTAAAATGTGGATTATCTAGATAGACTATATATGTGTATATATATATATATATTTATGTATATGTAAATATAGGATTATTTTTAAAATCAGATTGAAATTTAGAGCTTGCCTCAAATTCAAATGTAATGTCAATATTTCTGAAGACTCCAAAATAGATCCTAATTATTCTTTGAGTAGGATGTGCAGGATACAGTTTGGAGGTGGATGTGCCCCCACCTTTCATAGGCAGTCTCAAGCTGTGATTCAGGCTTGACTGGATTTTATTTTCTGGTAAAATTAGATTTCATGTTTTCTTTTTACTCTTCCCTTGTGATGTAGTGGAAAGAAAGGACTGGACTTTGGAGGCAAGGAAGTTTTGTGTTGTAGACTCAACTTTGTGACTAACTAGCCGTGTGACCCTGACTGAGTCATTCAATCCTTGTGCACTGTTTCCTTTGGAAAATTATAGAGATTGAAATATACAATTACTCATCTCTTTAAAATTGCAAATTCTATGGCCAGGTGAATTTTCTATAAAACCTTAAACTTTCAGGTCTCTGATTTGATACCTGAGGCAAATTCAAGACAAAAATTTCATATTTTGGAATTAGTACTGCTGCTGTTCAAAGAGATATCACATATTTGATATATACATTCTTAAATCATACTTCCCTTTCATGGCTGAAAATCCTTAAGTTACAGGAAAAAAAGCAAGCACTGTCATAATACAATCTGCAGTCTTCAACAGTTATATTCTTTGAGCTTTTTGAGCTTATCTCTTAAAAAAAATCCCAGACTTTAAAAATAAATTGTGTCAAAAATCATGTTAATAAGGGGCTGCTTATATATGATGATAAAGGGAAGTATGTACGATAAGAAATAAAATAATTGTAGGGAGAATAGGACATGCTTAAAGTCTGTTTCCTCAGTTTTTGGCATTGAGTGGTGATGCCTGTTTTGTTCAGTCAGATGTTCAAATCAGAGTTTTGGATGCAGAAACTAATTTTAGTAGGTGTGGTGCAAATTTCTTATGAGTCCATGAATAGACTCTAATCCCAGCTGTTTCATTACGATTATAAAAATAAAATTGGCTGTGAATCATTCAAACTCTCTTTAATGGATGTGAATAATTCAGTTTCGTCCCACTGAAATCTTAAAACTATAAACCTATCTTACAGATTTTTTTATACTCCTTCACAGTTACTATCCCATTATTCATGTATGACTTACTTGAAGTGTTGGTGGTTATGATCAAAATGACCATATTTCCACCCAGTTCTTGTGGATATTGGGAGAGGAGGTGGCCCCTAGGGTGAGGCAAAGGATGAAATGGAGGTCATTGTGAAGAGTCTATCAAAAGAGAAGAGGATGTTACATTAGTATTTTTTGACTTTTTCTTTCCTATTAAAATATATATGTTCATTATGGACATTTTAGAAAATATGAATAAGAAAAAAATAAAACGACTGCTTAACATTTCCATATATCCTTTTCTGGAGACATACATACACACATTCATACACCTACACACATAGACATTACATACAAAGGTGGGTTCATGGGCTTATTGTTAAATAACCTTCAGTGTTACTTCAGAATAAATTATAAATATTTTTCCATATTAGTATATATTCTGCTATATCATATTTATTGACTTCATAGTTTTGTATTATATGTTGTACTAGTTGTACTAGAAAAAATGATTATTGATTTCTTATGTTTGGACATTTAAGTTATTTCCAGTTTTTGCTGTTATAAATAGTGTTGTATCAAATATCCATGTAGCTAAATAATTGTATCTTGCTTGCAACTTTAAATTGTTAGAATTGATTTCCCTATAATCAGGTGCCTCTTTGGGATGACACAATAGTAGAGTTTATTGGCAAGTATAAATTACTTTACTAGGCTGTGTATATATGCTCTTGGGAATCAGAAAAATAGTATCATTTCTTGACTTTAAATAATTAGAATTACCTCATTGGTAGCTAAGAAATAGAAACCTTAATGTTTTCTTTAAAGATTTTTACAGGGGAAAAGTTAATATGATGGTTTGAATAAAGTGCATCTCTGAAACACCAACAAATAGCTAATCAGGCAATCTGTTTCACATTTATAAGTTGAAAGATAGATTCCTTAGCTACCTTGGTATTCAAAGATTATTTAAATGGTGTAATATATTGAAGTGAGTCTTATAAGGTAAAGATAGATGGATATGGATATACTATGCCAAGGGATTTAGCTATCTCCAAACCTTAAAATTAGTATGTTTTAGTGATCACATAAAGTTGATGCTAATAGTTCTCAGGGAAGTGTCTGGTACACAAACTATTTTGAAATATATATATATTTTTAATTTATTTATTTTACAGAGAGAAACATAGCCAGAGAGGGAACACAAGCATGGGGAGTGAGAGAGGGAGAAGCAGGCTTCCCACTGAGCGGGGAGCCCGATGTGGGACTCGATCCCGGGTCTCTGGGATCATGACCTGAGCCGAAGGCAGTCGCTGAACCAACTGAGCCACCGAGGTGCCCCACTATTTTGAAATATTTTAATTTATTTTAATTTACTCAAGGTCATTTACATGGTTTATTGTAAAGTTAAGAATAAAAATCAGGTGTTAAAGGGAAGTGTAGAAAACCATTCTAACTTCCATCTCTTTTCATTCGCTTTTCCAAGCATCTTACTGCTATATGCAAAGTCCTTTCATAATACTAGCGACTGGTTGTATTTCTAGTTCATGAGGTTTCAACAAAATACTCCTTTGTTTGTTTTGTTTGGGTGCATACAAAGTGCATATTTGGTTGTGTCTATATTTAACTGTGCTAATATTCATCTGGGTTCAAGATTTATTTTCAAAGAACCAACATGCCTCAGACCAAACTAACCTAGACTCCAAAAAGACTTGAATGAAATGAGAGATCCAAGATAAAAGACAACTTTATAGAATCATTCCTTGACATATTGGTCTCTAACTTTTCTTGTCATCCAATAAATGGTAATTTAGTACCTATTAGGTTTCAGAAACCATGAAAAATACTGTAAAAGGTATGACTCTGAGTAAATCAGTATTCCTGCTTTCACATAATACACAGCCATAAGTAATAAGACAGATATATGGACAAGAATAGTATAAATAAGACTTCCATAAAAGAGAATAGGAAGAGAGAAGAGCAGAGGTCTTTGGTGTTTAAAGAGAAAGAGACCACATTCAGTTAAGTGACTAAAGATAGTTGTCATAAAGAGTTTTCTGAGCTGGTTTTTGAGAAGAGCCGGGGCTTTCAGCAGGTGACTATGACGACATGGAGGGCAAGCTATGTAGTTAGAAAACTGTGATGTTAGCTTAGAAAACTTTCGGGATATAGATAATAGAAAAGCTTGACCAAAAGGTATGTGCAGTGTAGTTTGGGGAGCTAAGACTTGGCATATAAGTTAGGAAAATTTCCTTAAATGCTCTTCAGAAAACTTTATTTCACAAGGAAATAGAGAACCATCATGAGTTTTGGAGCCAGGATAATTTGATCAAAACTATAATAAGGTTAATATGGCATTTTATATAGGATGCTTGTCCAGAATTAGGGTGAGGGAAGTTTATTAGTAGGCTAATATTTTACCCTATGATTTACAAAGAGTTCATACTAGGATAGTGATAATGAGAAATGATTTCCATAGATATGTTAGATGTAGAATCTCCAAGAGTTTACATATGTTGGTGACAAGAGGAGGGAGGTTATGATGAATGAGGCTTTGAGTTTGGAAGACGCAGCTAATAATAGCTAACAGTCAATAATCACTGTGGGCCAGGGCCTGCTCTTTATCTGTAGTAACTCACTGAATCTTCACAATTACCCCATAACATAGGTGCTACCTTTAATTTCATTTTATAAAAGAAGTAGATTCTCAAAGATGTTAAAGTCACTTGCCCAAAGTCACCGGCTAGTTAGTGACTGGGTCAAGCTAGATCATGCCCATGTAGTCTGGCTTTAAAGTCCACATTTCTTGGGCGGCTGGGTGGCTCAGTGGGTTAAACCTTCAGCTCAGGACATGATCTTGTGGTCCTGGGATCAAGGCCTGCATTGGGTTCTCTGCTCAGCAGGGAGCCTGCTTCCTCCTGTCTCTCTCTGCCTGCCTCTCTGCCTACTTGTGATCTATCTCTCTCTCTCTGTCAAAATAAATAAATAAAATATTAAAAAAAATAAAGTCCACATTTCTTACTATATTGCTTTTGGGTGAATGGCAGTGTCATTAGCAAAACTCTAGAGTGAACTGTTTTGTAAGTGTAAAATAACCAAGCTAGTCTTAAACCTACAAAGTTTGCTGAACATTCAGATGAAAATATCTAATGGATAGCAGGAAATGGCATCAATTATAGGAAATACAGGAGTTGGAATGACATAAGTAAATTGACATTCATTTCATAGAGTTTATATTGAAAGCTAGTTTGTACAAAATATTCTAGGAGTGGTGTCAACACGGACATTCTGTGGATGCTGGTTCTTCAAGTCATTTCCAAACAAGTAAGGGGAATAGTGTTCAGAAAAAATGATTGTGATACAAGAAAAGGAGTAGCAAGTGCCATAGAGTGAAACAAACAAAATGTAGTCTTCTATTTTATCTATTTAAATTTTTTTAGAGGGAGATATGACCTCTCCTTAATTTGCCCTTCAAGGAAGGTTTCCAAGAATAGGTTACTTATCAGTTGGTCTTGAAAAGGGTTGGAGATGGATGGAGCAAGGGATTATTGGGGTACAAACAACAAACAAACCAATAAAGAGGAACTTTGTTGTTTGGAAAACTTGAAGAATAAAAGTCCTGAAGTCTAAAGATAATACAAGTAGAAGGTGAGCTTTGTTACTCCGGAAAAAAAAAAAGTATAGTAGCTGAGCCCCCGCCCCCCAAGTAAAAGTTACTATTTTGATATTTATGAGATCAAATTTTAAGATCTGTCCATGGCAAAGTCTTTTCTAATTGATAGGATTTAGAAATTCACGGAAATACGCATGCCTCAAGGGTCTTATTATTTACATGCTAAACCAAAAGAAAAGAGTAAATTTGAGAGCAGAGTTGGATATTTTAAGCAAAGTCTGAAGTAAGAATTTAATTATTTCATTAATTAATGTAAGTAAGTTTCAAAAAGGTTGGAAAAGTATATACATATGGTTTATATAAATATGTTTATGGTATATGTATGTAAATTACCCTTATTCAAATATAAGTTAAAATAACTATTCAGGGCCTTTCAAATTTAAGTGAAAAATATTTTTGAATACTACTTAAAAGCATATGCCATACATACTATACCAATTCGAATGATTCATTATAAGAACTATTATATTTTAGTTTTATGTATTGTTGTTCTGATTTATTCAGGGATTAGTTCTCCTGAATTTAATCTGTGGACTCATTTTCATGTTGTATTTTTAATGTCTTATTTTGTCATTGAGAGGAAAGAGATATTCTTGCTTACAATATGTCACCTGTTGTTTAATGGCTAAAACTGGTACATATCTTAATACTGTATTACATTAAGTCATTTTAAAAGCATTGCTTTCTCTTTTGTTTAAAATTCCTAAAGTCTCTGAGATATTGGTAGGGGGTTAATGGAAGTCTTGATTAAAATCTTCCAAGCTTCAAGGCTTTCAGTTCCTATAAACAATTTGGATCTGAGAGATAGGTTTATATTTTTTTTACTAGTCTATTAACTGATTTAATATTAAGAAAAATCATAAGTTTTTTCTTTCATTTTATCTTAATACATAGAGGTTAAAATGTATTTTAAAAAATCAACCACAGTCCATTGTGTGATGATCACAGAATTTTTGACAGTCAAGTTCAAGAATTCTCCAAAGGCACAGCATAATCATTTAAAAGCAAAGAAGGTGTCCTGAGTATACCATTTTTCTGTCACTTAAAATAAGCCTTCCAAGTTTTTATAGACAGTTTTTTTTTAAGTGTTTTTTTCCAAACTTGCAGAACGTTGAACTCTAATAATGAGTTTATGAGCTTGCTTCATAACAGCTACCAAACTATAGGTGGAGAGAAGTCTTGGAGATTGGTAGAAGTTATAACACAGTTGAGATTTACATTTGGACTCACGAGCTTGGAGTCATTAATTATCCATCTTTTTACCCGCCCAGAGTGGTCCTACCTTTCTAGGATGATCAACTGCACAATATTCAGGATCACTCAAAAGTCTTAGTCATTCTATTTTTAACAAACCACATGTGTCTTCAGACATGGCAGGTTTGCATGGCATTGAGTTGGCACCTCTGTAGTTTCTAATCCTTATGATTTTAGTGTCTGAATTTCACTGTGATGATAAGAATGGGATTTTTGGGGGCACCTGGGTGGCTCAGTTGGTTGGGCAACTGCCTTCGGCTCAGGTCATGATCCCAGAGAACTGGGATCGAGTCCCACATCAGGCTCCCTGCTCAGCGGGAAGCCTGCTTCTCCCTCTCTCACTCCCCCTGCTTGTGTTCCCTCTCTGGCTGTGTTTCTCTCTGTCAAATAAATAAAATCTTTAAAAAAAAAAAAAAAAAAGAATGGGATTTTTGTGGTATTCCCTGGGGCTGAAGTGAGATCCATTGAAGTGTGTGTGTGGGTGTGTGGGTGGGTGTGTGGGTGGGTGTGGGTGTGTGTGTGCACATGTGTTTGAGGTTTTTCTCTGAAGCAGGGGACATTTGGACAAGTTTGGGACACAACAAAATAAAGATAGGAAAGAAACAGCAAATACCAGGTCTAATAATTTAGCCATTTGTGAATTTTTCTCTCTTAGTAGATTGCAGTCTCCTGAGAGAGAAGGACTTTTTTATATCTCTATTTCTTTTATATCTCTATTTTCATATCTCTATTTCTTATCGGCCCTGCCATACTCATCTCTTAGGAGGTCTAGAATCAATATTTTCTTAATTGACTAGAATTCTATGAGGGCGTACACACTTTTAAAAAATTTTGGAAAACCATATCTTAATCTGTACGTAAGACTGCAGTGCTGCTTGTGTAATTTTTCTACCATAGTTTATACAAACTATTACAAACTGATTAATGTTTGAATACTCTTCAGGACCAAAGGATTAGGTAAGTTATTTCTTATAATTTTTTTTCAATAACCATTAAAGTTTAATATTATTTAGTGAGTTGCTTAATTTGGAAAAATCAATTATAGCAATTTGGGGTTCATATAGAAATCTAAAAAGTATTTGAGCTTTATTGGGCCATTTTTAAATTTGATTTTTTTTTATCTGAAAGCAGAAATTTCTCAGGGCTCACAAAATTTTTTGATACAGGAATCTAGAGAAGCAGTCTGCATATGTGTTCTAGGCTTTAAACGAGTTCCAGTAAAACCTAAAAGTGGTTTATCTTAATTTTTGTAATCACGAATCTAATACTCATTTTCTTTTGAAAACAATTAATTCTAGATTTGATTTTGGTTGAAGTAGTTATTCTTATGCATAGATAATAGTTTATAGAGCAAGGTGATCAACACTGTTTAGTCTAAAATGTGGGGAGAAAGTTTTGCCATACTTCTGTACCGCTCCCTTCTAAGGAAAGGACTCTTTTGGAACATAGAGTTTTGGGCTCAAGGTAAGAGGAAATGTGCAATTGGATCGTTTATCCCAGTTATTTTATGACCAAGTCAGGGAATCAAAGGTTTATAGCCTGGAAAGCATTATATGAAGAAGAGAAAGATATTCATTGATAGTATTCCTGGATTTTGAAAGCTTTTGTGGACCCAGGAATGCACATGTTGCTTGAATTACAAACCCAGCCTCATCATCTTAGGCTTTTGGCCTTGAAGAGATGAATAGAAGTTCCGGGTTGTATCTGTGGAATTGAAATCTATAGAGGCAGAGAGTTTTGTTGAAGTTCCTGTTTGTTTTATTTACCCTTTAGGAAATGAGGGAGAGAAGAGAGAAAGGGTCTAGCCTTACACCAAAGGAAACTGGTCAGTGACTCTGTTCTTAGAGTTGAGGATTCTTAATTGTGCCTGCACTACAGTATCTATCTGGTACCAGATTCATGACCTTTCAGGATTGGAATCTGTTCAGAGAGAGAAGGAATCAAGTGAAGACATAATCAAAGTCAGGAAAGACTTTTTCTATGGTCTTGTCCTATACAGTTGCTTTGTTTGGATGGTTTGCAGAGACTTACCTCTTTGAGTTGTCTAAAGGTGAGGCAGTAAGTCATTTGCAGGAAATGAAACTCCACTTTGTTCCTTTTTTTCACTCAAAGGCTAATCTGATTAGCTCTAAAACATTTGTTCATCTGTTTTATTCAGTATTTGAACTATGCCTATGGAAGACATATGGATTTAAATAGTACTTGGCTTACCATCTGCTGATAAGGGAAAGTGAGATGCTAAATCAGAGTGGCAGGAAAGTCTATTTCAGTAGAAGCTATTTCGATCTGAAATACTGTAGGCAATCTCACAGAGTATTTTAATTGGGATTATATTGATGTGTGTTAGTGAAAGGAGCACATTTGCTGATATGGTTCAATTTATATAATCATTAAATTTATATATCAGTTTAGAGATGTGAAGCAATGTGAAATTTTGATCCCATTAAGTATAGATTTTTCCCCCCAAAGTAGTCATTTATGGGAAAACCTTTCTGATGCATTTATTTTAGCAGATTGGTACATTTAATATCTCCTGGTTGGAAATTGGAACACCAAACATCAGCTTTTCAGAAAAATTCATTAGAAATTAAAAAAAAAAAACACAGTTTATTCCTCTATTATAGTGCTCATTTGTTGAATCTTTTTATGGTAACATAGTACATTTTGAAAATCTAATTTAACCTTGGGAAGATTAGAAAGAAAAAGAAGAATACCTCTTTTTATGGTGATAAAATGCTGATATATAATGCTGAAAATATGCCATATGTATGTTTCAGGTTAAAATTCTGAGAATGGAGAATCATCCAGGCATTAAGAATGAGAAGAAATATAATCAGTCCTATATATGTATGTGCATATGAATATATATGCATATATATCATATATGTATATATTTTTGATAAACCAACTTTATTTTTGTTTTTCAAATTAATTGATCCTTCTTCCTTAAAATGTGTGTCTGGCATTTCAGTTTTGATTGGGGTGACACCAGGGTCAATAACACGTGGTGTCTGCCCTCTGGGAGGACACACAAAGATGGTCCTCCTGTATGTCCACATTTATGCCACGCACCTTCACAGGCCTCATGTCAGCTGATTCTCTGACCCACGCTGTGATGCTGAACATGTGCAACTCCATTTTAATAAAGACTGTAAAGTCTAGAGAAGTTGACTTAGGTGCCTGAAAATAACAGTTAGTTTCATTAAGTTTAAAGATGATACAGCAAGTTTCTGTTGTGTGCTGGGCTCTGTGCTCAACGTGCTAAGAAGTACAAGATGAGTAAGATAAAGTCCTGCCCTTGAACACAGTCTGTGAGGAGACAGAAACATAACGGGATGATTTTCAATGCAAAGTAGAAAGTGTAGGACCAAGAAGCACTCAGAGCTTCTTGGGAGGTCCTCAGGGACTTACGGGGGAAGATGATGCCTGAGCTGAATTTTGGTTTAATGAATAGGGATGGAATGGGAGGCCCTGACCAGGGATTGACAGCATTAGTAAAGTACTAGAGTCATGAACCAGCGTATGGGCACTTTGTCTAGTACTTATTGTCCAGTTCAGTAGTAACTGGCCACATGTGGCTTGAGAGCTTGAAAAGTCACTAGTCTGAAGTGAAATGTGCAGTATGTAGAAAATACACACCAGATTTCTAAGACTCGGTATGAAAAAGTTAATATTAAGCTGTTACGCTAACAATTTTATAGTAATTACATTTTGAAATGACAATATTTTTGATATATGGGGTTAAATTAGATGTACATAACAATTTTACTTAGATTCAGTGAATTTAACTCACTGATTTAACAAATTTGAGATGTTTCAATGTTTGGGAAACTTGAGGATTTCTCCATAGTATTGCTTATGCTCATATTGTTCTATTTGTGCCTTTGAGCTATTGAAATGACAAATTTGGGGTGCATTGGCCTTATTTTTTTTTTTAAAGATTTTATTTATTTGACAGCGAGAAACACAGCCAGAGAGGGAACACAAGCAGGGGGAGTGAGAGAGGGAGAAGCAGCTTCCTGTCGAGCAGGGAGCCCGATGTGGGACTCGATCCTGGGTCTCCAGGATCATGACCTGAGCCGAAGGCAGTCGCTTAACCAACTGAGCCACCCAGGTGCCCCTGCATTGGCCTTATTATAGAATACTTGGGCACCTTATTAGTTTATTCCCACAGGAAAATATGAGACACATCCTGAAATCATGTACATAGTACATCATTTCTTAGAACTAATTTATTTTATTTTATTTTATTTTATTTTATTTTATTTTATTTTATTTTATTTTATTTTATTTTATTTTATTTTATTTTTTATTTTTTAAAGATTTTGTTTATTTATTTGAAGAGAGAGACACAGCTAGTGAAGGGACCCAAACAGGGGGAGTGGGAGAGGGAGAAGCAGGCTTCCTGCTGTGCAGGGAGCCCAATGCAGGTCTTGATCCCAAGACCTAGAAATGATGACCTGAGCCGAAGGCAGATGCTCAATGACTGAGCCACCCAGGCACACACTACCCTTTTTTTTTCCTTTGATTTGGAAACCTTCCATTCAATTTCTTGCAGATAGGTTTACAGTTTTTTAGATGTTGAAGACTATTCTTTTTCTAGGCTAAAATAATTGCTGGTTTAAACTTAGATATTTTCTAAAACTTCTTTTTTGGCACAGTATTTTTTTTAAGATATGGAACTTCAGAAATTTCTGTTGAACTTGGGGGTACCAGTTTCTTCCACCTATCATTACTGAAGTGTCCTGTGTTAGTTTTCTTTTACAGAGGAACTCATGAGGATCTAATTGAGAAATCTGTAACAGCCTGGAACTCCAGGGTCTTAGAGTGTAATTGGCAAAATACATATCAGCACTTCAGATCCTCTTAAGGAACTGGCCTTTCTTAGATGTGGTGATCCACCGTGGTACTGGATGAACCCCAGTTAGTTGATTTTGCCCAGTTCTACAGCTGGCTCTGTGCCTCAAACATAGAACAGCTTTCTCAAAAGTAGGTATTAGATTTATTTTTGTTATATTCACTCTTAGAAAGACCACAGTTAGCAGCACAATATTCTCATTGATATATTACAAATCACTGCAGAATTCTAACGAATTAGTCATGTCCCTTTTGCATGTCAGAGAAGAACACTCTCCTGTCTCCCTAAGTGAGAAAAAAAAAAGTTGCCCTGTAAATATTTGAATGCTAGTGATGGCATACAGCACCATCTCAGGAAATAAATGTCCTTCCTATTCTTGCTCTCTTTCTTTCTGCTCACATCCTTCCTTTTATCCCCATTCCATTGTGCTATCATGTTGAGTTATTTTAGGACTCAGAAGCTCACTTTATAAAGGGGGTGGTTTAAAACTCTTTGGATGAGAGGAATTAAATCACTAGTCTCTTAGAAGTAGAAGGTCATTGTACCCAACCCTCTAATCCCTTCCCCATCATGAATACTGAAAGGGGATCTATTTAACTCTACTCCATAGCCCTCCTGGGAGAGCTGCAGGAAGCCCAGAGAATCATATCAACATTGTAGATTGGGTGGCGAGGACAGAAATGGAACCAGGGATTACATAAGAGATCCACATTCGTAGTAAGAGGTGTCTGGCGTGGGTTCTCCTCTTCTGCTCAGGTTATGGAGGTGTGACCTGTGGAGTGGTAACTTTCTTAGCAAGACTACCTGCTTCACGTATTTGGAAGACTTAATGTTGTCAAGCCACATAAAACTTTTTAAGTCACTGTGCTAGTGTTTATTTCCAAATTTGATTTCTCATATTTGCCTTGAATAAGTTTCTGAATATATAAAACTTGGTCTTGGTGTTGAGAGATTAAAAAAAAATTTTTTTAAATACTCTTAACTGAGCAACTTGTTTCCATTCTGCCAGTGTTCTAGGTAGTGTTGTCAAAGATACAGAGCCTTCTAGGCTAGATTTCTAGAAGTGTCAAAGCAAATGCATGTGAAAATGTGGATGCGTAATGTTGGACTATTCTCCTATGTCTAAAATCAGCAAATTATTTGAAAATTAACTGTGTTCAGAATTCTGTTAGATCAGAATGATAATGAAGGTAGAAATGAAGAATCAACATGTGGAAAAAGTGTGTCCCTATTTTCCTGTGTTTATTTCCTGTCTCTGTAAGAAATTCTTGTACTGAGTCTTTCTGTCATGGTGAGGTGGTATGCCCTTGATGGCATTCATCTGACAAATCTTTTCTTCCCCCCATCTCTCTGTCTTTGGAACAAGTGTATCTTGGATACACCTGATAAGTATGACTTGACAATGTCAATCAGCCTTTCCTTTCAGTGGTAGGCACTGCTCTGGTTGTTAAGAAATATTCAGGAAAAAAACATGTAAAATAAAGAGTAAGAAATGCAGGGTGATTTAGGACAAAAAGTGGAGACCTAACTCTGGCAACCGTATATGTGATATTAGAATGATGATTATATTTGCCTCATCAGATACCGAAGCAGTGGAATTGTCTTAAGTTTTCTGTTTTTTCCCTCGTACGAGCTTCCATCGTATTTCTCTTCTTTCATAGAATAATTTGAGGAAGTTAGAGGTACTAATCCACTTGTAACCGTACAGTATTTATCAGTTGAAAAAAAAATATTTCTTACAAAATGTGGGCAAACTGGAAGTGTATGATTAGCCCAGATTTTATTATAACTTTAGAGTTGTCTTAAATTTTTACAGATAGTCAGAGGATCACATTGCCATTACTGAGTGAAGAGGCATCATCCATATTTTGAAAAATGAGTGGCAAAAGTGATGACATTCTGTTTCTTCTCACTGTTTTCTGATTTCTGGAGCACTGCCATTCTCCACATTTCCTCTGGCCTTAAGAATGCCAGCTGGCTATTTAAAAGAAGAAGAAAGAATAAAACGCAAAAACAACAACAAAAAAACAGAAATCGTGGTTTACAGAACCTCAGCTCAGCCCCTCCCTTCGTGCCATGTAGCCTGGAGCCCATTGGCCAGGTTCTTTCTGCTGTTTTGATACTCTGCAGACCTGGACCGCCGCCATTTTCTGTTCTGCCAACTGGCCTTGAGCAGCAGAGCAACTCTTCTCTGTGCTCCAGGCTTGGAGGAGCTGGACTGCAGTTTCTTTCCACAATTCTGACCACCCTGCATTGGGGCAATCTTGCTGGTGACTTTATGTTGTTGATTTAACAAAGACAACCTGTCTGTAGATTGGTTCCATGCAGTTTTTCTGATCATCCGCCAAGACCTTAAACAAAGGAGGGCTGTTATGGCATATGGACAAAAGGACACACACACACACACACACACACACACACACACGCAGCCACACACATGCACACACACATTGGTGCCCATGATGTTCTAACCATGTGACGGCTAGGTACATATGCATGTACCTCAGTATATATAGTTTGCTTTAAAATAGCATTTGGCCATGCACTGGCAATCTTTGGTTTCATACTATAGATATAACGTAGGTGAAAGTAGCACTGCAAGGTTGTATAGAAAGTGGTGTTCATATGTGAACTTAGAAATCCCTGCCCCTTGAAGTTTCAAGTAAATGTTTTCGGTTCTTTTAATACGGTGTGATAAAAAATGTTGCCCTTTGGTAAAATCAGAATTATGGAGCATGATGCTTCTCATTTCCTGGTGCTGTTATTTTTACTGCACCAAATATGTATTTTAGATGGCATTGTGAATTACTTCAATTGTCAGTGCCGTCAGTAAACCTATGATTAAATTATATTGCTTTTGCTCATAGGATCATTTTCTCAGCCAGTGCACCTTGGAAAGACAGCTTCTACATTTTCCACCAAATTGCAGAAGCTGAGAAAATTGGGTGGAATTTTTTTCTTTTCGTTTTGATTTAAAACTTGGTTGTTTTGTAGAACTTTGGCGAGCTCACTAATATATGTATGAAAGCACGAGGCTCATCAAATGGAAAATAAAATCAAAACAGGAAACTCCTGTATGTTTTGCAATAAAGAAAACAAAAAAAATTGTCATTTTTTTCCAATGCAGTTAAATAAAGAGAGCGCTAATATTACATTTATCTAATGAGTGTCTTCGGTATGAACCGTCCTTCATGTTCAGCCACTTCTTTTGATAGCTGTGGATGTTGTCAGGCCTTTCCAACAGAATATGTATCTGGCGCTTCGAGTCTTCAAGCCTTCAAGCCAGTCTGCTGGCTAAAAGATGGTGTTGGGAGAAGCACTTAGGAGAGCCTTCTTAACCTTAAAAAGCAGACCTGTTGCTGTCAGGCTGCTCCCAGCAAACGCATGGTGAGGTGTGTGTAACTCCTTTTTCTCAGTCAGCAGGAGTCTTTGTTTCACACCTGAGTGTTGTCCTGAGTCCGGCCTCTAACTTGAATTTCAGCAGTGAATGAAGATGACAATCTTAAAAATGCCAGACCAATTTAGGAGTTTGATGTGTACCGAACAGCCTCTTAGTACCTATGTGGCAATAACATGTTAAACATTATTCTTCCTGAGTATCTTCCTTTTACCCAGCTGTCTTCTAGAAACCCTGGTGTTTATTAGAAACCTCCATTTATATTGTATAGAGTATGAAAGAACTCTTGTCTTTTATTTGGCCCTCTTCTCAAGCTTCAAGGGGGATGCGCCATTATTTAGAAACCTATAACATAATATCCAGTGAAGTTCATGTTCACAAGTATGCCGTGAGTGTGAATAGTGGTTAGAGAAATAGCCTTTCTCCAACAAACAGCATTAAAGTAATAAGTGTGTTGTGACCTCTTGCTATAACTAAACATGTTCCTCTCATCCAAATCTGCAAGAATGGACAGAAATCTTGGGGTACCAACATTGTGAGGGGGTTGGTTGAATTCAGCATTTTTGGCACCAAAAACTGAGAAGAAATAATTGATGGTCCATACGGTAATGTGTAATGGGCACTATCAGCTGTTTAAACATACACGAGTTATTTTCAAGCTTTCCAAACCCATCTGTCACCATATTGTTCAGCCACATGAAATAAATTGTCATTTCTCTCTATATAAACTGATACAGTCCTAATTGATTTTTGCTTCAAACTTTTGTGTAAATAAGACTTGTGTCATCAGGCTCTATTTTTTATTTGTTTTTGCTTTTGTTTCCCCTACCAGTAATTTATTGTATAATTTTTGCATATATGAAAAAAACAGGTGTAGCCAGATGGTCACATCATAAAAAGTAATGTATTAAAGACACTTATTGTAAAATTAAAAAATACCTCGTATAAACAACAGCATATCTTCTGCAGTGCGTACTGTTGAGTCAAGGAAAACATAGGACATCCTCATTGTAAACCTGAGTAATATAACTCATAGTAGCTTATTTAATTACTTTTCCTCTAAGTCTTCATAGCATAAAGTGTAATTTTCATAAACTCCCGGACCTTTTTGTCAGTGTTGGCAAACTCGGTTCCTAAATGGGGTGTTAGGAGTAAGTTTGAGCACTGTTCCCTGTGAGAAATGAACAAAGTTCAGGATGCTTCCAGTTCTCTAGAGAATTCTATGGGGCACTGGGGGTTGTGTAACTGAATAGGAAAGTGCACTTTTCTTTTTCTTTTTTTCTTCTTTTTTTTCCCCCAGGGGTGGCAAACGCACAGGAGATTTCTTGGTAACTGATTCACTGGTTCCTGAGTATGTTTTACCTCTGGCAGTGTTAAATAGGCCCATGATTGCATCGGTTTCCCCTAGGAGATATATACTCCAGAAATACCCATTATCATTGCATGAGTTATCATGACACCTAATACCTCAGCTAGAGTTTAAGCATTATGACAGTTAGGGGACTTACCGCAAGTACAGTAAAGACTTAGGAGGGCCTGTGAATACAAGTTAAAAATCATGCAGTCGGCTCTTATAGAAGATTTAATTGTTAAAGGAAACGTGTATGGTCACTTTGAAGTCTTGGATTTTCCATGTAAATTAATGAACAAAGAATACATCATTCTCCTTAAATTTCTATGATTTTTTTTCTTTCTTTTTTCTTTTGCATTTGCATAAGAGGAAATGAAACAGTACAAAGTTTTAACTCCTCCCCCCACCCCCACCCCCCACTCGCAGCTAAACCACTGGTTTAGTGATTAGCAGAGAAGACTTCTTTATTATGTTTTCAGCTCTGTTCCCTGGTTGCAATTCACTCAACCTTGACGTAAATCTGAAATACGTACTTTGTAAGGGGTTAGCCTTCTGTACAGGGTGTGTGAGAAATCCTGCCGGACCAGGCTGGTTCCAGAATCAGTGTCAAGTTGCCTTTCCTGAGTGGTGAATAAGAAAATGCAGACAACGGGAAAGTAGGGGGAAAGAAATCTTGCAAAGCACACCCTCACCCTTCATTTCCGAAGGGCTTATTGTCTACCTTTAAAGGACTCCCAGTTCTTTTCAGTGATAAGTATTCATTGGGTGGGTTATTTTTGCTTTTTTTTTTTTCTCGTTTGAAATTATCCAGTCCTTGCTAGTGGGCACAGTATGTCAGTACAGTAGAGAAGAGTTTCATTCATACAATCCACATTTCGTGTGGTGCTTGTTGAGGCTTGTTGCTTTTCATTTAATCTATTGGATCATGCTGTTTGCCTTAGGTGATCAGCAACCTTTAATGTAAATCCTAGGCAATCTAGTAAAACTAATGAAAAGGGAAAATACACACACACACACACACACACACACACACACACACAGTGGAATTGTAGACGTTCCTTTGCTGTTTATGTCTGTATTGCCCTCTAGACAAATTATGTAGCTCCCCCCACCTTTGAAATGTCTCCTCCTTTTCTCTTTTAATTTTTTTTAAAGCACGTATATTCTGTTGTTTGTAAATAGAAGTCTGTTTCCTTATCTGTGCACTGCCTTATACTTGGAAACATTAAAAAAAAAATCAGTATTTTGTTTAGTTCTGAATACAGTCTATTTCCAGTTAGCCTGAAAGTTGTTTTAAATAAATCATGTTCCTAAAATCCAACCAAGACAATTTTTCCCTTTATATATAAACTGCAGTTCAGCATTGGTGAAGCATTTTTTTGGCAGTCACACTGACCAACTGATTTGAGTTTCAGTTCTTTTTGGAGAAAGAGAAGAGGGAGTAATTCTTCTTCTCCTTTTTTAAAATATTTATTTATTTAAGTGATCTCCATACCCAACGTGGGGCTTGAACTCATGGCCCCTGAAATCAAAAGTCTCATGCTCCACCACCTGAGCCAGCCAGGTGCCCCAAGAAGAGGGAATGATTCTTGACAAATCTAGTTGCAGTTTTGTATTAAGTACCAAAACTGAAAAGTTATTTTTTTTAATGAGAAATTTTCTTTAAATAGTAATGAAAAAATATAAAAAAAAAATGCCAAGAGTAAATAGCCATTTTCTTTATTCATCAGAACAATCAGAATAAAGAGAATGCTAATAAAAGCTTGAGGATAAGAGAGTCCTTTCCCTACTTCACATAAATACTTTTAAATGGCTCTGCTGAGTTAGAATTTTTATTTTTAATATCATTGAGTTACTTTAAAAAACATAATAGTTTGTTAAGAGCATGATTTATACCTGCCTGCAAAATCTATGTATGTCTTCTCTTACTTACTTTCTAGGAGACTTTTATTATTGTATTCCTTTTTTTTTTTTTTTTTTTTTTTTTTTTTTTTTTTTTTTTTTTTTTTTTTTTTTTTTTTTTTTTTTTTTTTTTAGTCTACACTGCTATAGTCATAGCTTCTTACTCAGAGATCATTTTTGCAAGCCCCAGGAAAATGTAAATCTTTTTTTTTTTTTTGGTAATTCTGTTTTGAAAAAATACTTTTTTGGATTTTGATCAAAATCTGCGTGTGATTAAAGCATGTTCCTTCCCTTGGCAAGCTTGGTTTAGGTTGGTAGCCACCAGGTATTTGTTTTTACTAGCAATTGAAGACTTTTCTTTAGATGAGTATGTGTATTTTATAACACTTTGGTCCATGCTTGGGAGTATTATTGATGGTGATGAGAACAGGTTAGGTACTTTTCATTGTCTTTCTTGCTCGGTTTAGAGACTGTGCAATGATTTGAGCCACTAACTTAAAGACGCTCATAGTATGCTGATGGATCTTTAGACATTTCTTTAGATATTATTCCTGTTTATCCCTCTCCCCTGTATCAGGTTTCATTTCATCCATTCTGTCCTGAAGGTCACCATGGGTACAGTTCCGTATCCATTACTTAGTTTCTATTTATTTTTGTTTTTTTTCTCTCCCCCACCCCCCCTAAATTGCACTCATTGTGGCTACTGGAGTTCTGCAGCAGTTGAGGGAAAAATGTAAAAACAAGATTAAGGAAGATTAAGATCAAGGAAGTTGAAAGCAAAGATGAAGGAAGTCGACAGAGCAAAATACCACCTTTCTTCTGACACAGCTGATATCGAAGAGTGTGGCTTCTCCTGCACTTAGATAGCCTTCCTAAAATTGAACCACATGGCCTCGTAGACTAAGGGAGTGGCCTTTCATGTGAACCAGACACCACGGAGTGGGTATGGGAAGGGCCGACATGCCCGCCTTGCCTTCCTGGTATCTGTAGTCCCTTCAGGAAGAGAAGCCACAGACACAGAAGACCAGAATACAGGTTCTTATTTGAAAGTGTCAAAAGCCAAGGATGGGCACTTCAAAAATAGATAACATTCGCACTTACCTCGCCCTGCACCACAGACTTTTTGTTTATAAAATTTCTGAAGCAAATTCGGATGGTAAGGGTTGTATTCCTACAAAGTAATTAACACAAATCCACGGTGACTGTTAATGTTACTTCAGTCTTTTAAGAAAAATAAAGCTGTGACTTTTGTACCTGGAGTTTTATAGTAAGTGTGCTGGAGATAATGAGGGAAGAGAATATTAATGTTAGAACGGTAAGTAGGTTTAGATCCCTTCTTCATCTCCCGAAGCGAGCTTCTGCATTTAAGCTGACGTTTTTCTCCATGTTACCAACTCAGCGGCGACTTTTTCATGCTAAGCTAATGGTTCTTAATACTTCAGCAATCAGAAGGGGAGTGAAAATAGTTACTGTTTCCTCACTGTGCTGTCTGCCAGTAGCATTGTAAAACATAAATACGTATCTCACTTTGGGGCATTTGTCTAGTCTGGCTTCTAAAAGGCCTGTAAGTTTTGCCTAGAATTGATAAAAGTAAATTTTATAGCCCGACGGGCAGTTTGCACCAGTGTACAAATTATTTTACCCACTCACGGTTGTCAGCGTTTCTTTTAACTTTTCTCACAGTGCATGTAATTTTGCATTTGGGACTCGCCTAAAATGGATTCGGCAGCAGTTCCCTGGAATGTTCAAAATAGTTCAGGGCACAAAGTAACCTAGATATTTAAACAGCCCCTTTACACCTTAGCAACGTGGTTGTTACGATTTTATGAAAACAGTCTTTGTTTCTCTTCTCTGCTAACTTCTGGCTTCAGTCAGCAAAGATACCTCTGCCTCATTAGTCTGGTAAGGATTTGAAATAAAATTTTTCTTCGTGAATTGTTTTGTGGGCAAGTCTAATATTGATCACTGATTTCACTACTTGTATATTCCTGACCCATTTTATAGTTTGGAAAAGTAACCTTTTTAGATTTTGAATGCCCACAGTAATCCTCTTTCTATCTTTGGGATATGATTTGATTCTGAATGTTGACTTTAATTTTATTCTAGCCTAAAAAAAAAAAAAAGGATGAATAGACAGTAACATGAAAGAGGGTGAATGGAGCCAAGAGTCTTCTTTAAATTTTAAAATATAAGTAATTCATTCTTCTTCTTCAAGTCTCTCAGTTTCCTGATGTCTCCCCAGACAGTCAAGCTGAAGTCTCAACATTCATCCATTTTCAACTCAAGGCGGTGGATATATGTATAAAATGTTACTAAGGGAATTATATAAAAACTTCAAATGCCACTTTGTCCATCACTGCTGTTATCAAAATTAACAATTTGGTGATTCAGTTTCCTGGTAAGGATATACACATGGAAAAGATGCATTTAAAATGCAACCATAAGATTTTATAGGAGTTTCAGGGTTTTTTTTTTTTTAATGTTTGGAGATTCGATGTCCAGTTTTATTTTATTCGTAAACATTCGTTGCCCTAAAAATAATGTCCTCAAATATGTTGAAACCGTATTCATTCACACTATCGATAAATGCATATCGATGCCTATTAAGAACAGGACATTAGGCTGGGTGCTGTGTGGTCAGTAGTGAACCGTGTGGAAATATCCTTGCTCTTGATGATAATTACTTCATTTTGGTGTATCGGAACATTCAAGACTAATAAATATAAAATATTTGTGGTGTGTAAGACCTAGGAATAAGTCAGAATGAACTCACACCTGCTTCGTCCTTACTATAGCCCCAAAAGTGACACTCTAGGAATTTAGTGTTACTGAAATAATAATGTAATACAAAGATGGGTGCCTAGATTTAAAATATTAAAAGCTTGTTTTAGAAGGCCAGTGAATAACATACTTTCACTTTTGTATCAGTTTCTAGTGCTGCTGCATAACATATTGATATGCCGACACCAACCATGGCTGATAAAAAAATGGCATTTGTATTCATATTAATAAACTGGGTAGAATAAATGGCAAAAACATCTTCATAGGATTTCAAAATTTGGTTTGTCATTCATAAGTATTAATATATTTTGCAGTGCCGAAGCATTAACATTACAGAGTAAAAGACAGCTGGCTTTATCTTGAGATGTTATGGTGTTCAGTAGATTTTAAAACATGGGCATATTTTATATAAAGCTCAAGCCCTTTTAAGGGCAACCAAAGACTACAGGTATCCTAGCAGAAATGTCATCCTTGCAAATGAAATCTTTAGGTAGGGTGTCTTTGTAAAAAACAGTTTTAAATTTCACCTCCCTGTCCTTTTCTCTTAAAAAGTAAAAATCCGTATTCCACATTAGCATTCCAAAGATTCTTTAGTATTTCTAGTGAAAGCAGTTTTTCTATCATTTACACCATGCTTTCATATATCTGGCAGGCTTAATTCTAGATAATTTGATAACCCTAAAAGCGCATGCAATTCGTCATAAAACTGTGTTACAAAAATATAATTGTAATTACAGTTTTGAAATATCTTAATTGTACAGAACCCTACTGAGTAGATGATGAAAAAAAGCCATGATTAAGTACAGGCCAATAATGGGAGAATATAAATCCACAGAATGAATCTTATGCTACCAGGAGTGTTTTCTTGTACTTAATTGCTAAAATGCTTTGCAGCACTGAGCAGTACTGAGAAACAAGGTTCCTTGTGCCAGTCTTTATCCTTGGATTCTCGGGAAGACTTTGCCAGAGTGCCTAAGTAGCTCTGGTTTGGGGTCTCGCTCTCTCTCTACATGGGAGAAAGGGAACCACAAACTTTAAATACTTACTTACCTGCCATTGCTTTCTGATTTCTATTTATAACAATCTAAAAATTCAGGAGCTTTCATTGAATGCCAATAGGAGCCTTTATCTTTTATCATCTGCCTCTCCCAATGTAACAGTAAAGGGCAGCTATCTTATTCATACTATGTTAAGTTAATGTGATATTATATACCAATAGGTGCCCAGTATCCCTAAAGTTTAGTGATAAAGTTAAGCTAAAGTTTACAGAGTATCAGAAATTTTAAGCATGAAACACTAACTTTTCATTTGTTTCGGTGAGAAGGGAAAAACTATTATTTTGTGAATTGAGTTTAGGGTTGCCCTAATCATTAGAAATATGGTTACTTGAGTGCCAGCGTTAGTTTCTCTTTTTTTTGTCTTAAGAGAGCCTGATCTCTTAATTGTACCATGACTGTTAATGTTGGATTTGGATTTGTAAGTAGTGCTTTTGTGTATTTCAGTGTCACGGACAAAAACATCTTTAGAAATATATTAATTTTCTCAACTTTGAGATGAAAGGGGACAACAGCTGTGATGTCTGAAATGTGCTGTGGTATTGGGTCAAGAATAATAATGGCGCTTGCCATTCAAGGATCAAGTTTGCTCATCTTCAGTTGGGTGTCAGCTTTTAGATTTGGGGGAAAGAAATGGAGAATGTTCCAGTGTGATCATTGTTTAGCCTCCCGTAAAATTGGAACACATGAGGATGAGGAATAGGGTCTTTTTATAGATCTATATTTCAACTTTTTATGTAAATTTTAATTAACATATAGTGTAATCTTAGTTTCAGGAGTAGAAGTTAGTGATTTATCAGTTACATAGAACACGCAGTGCTCATCGCAAGTGCCCTCCTCAGTACCCATCACCCATGTAGTCCGCCCTCCACCACCTCCCACCCATCAGCTCTCAGTTTGTTCTCTACAGTTAAGAGTCTTTTATGGTTTGCCTCCTTCTCTCTCTCTTTTTTTCCCCTTCCCCTTTGTTCATCTGTTTTGTTTCCTAAATTCCACGTATGAGTGAAATTGTATGGTATTTATCGAGATTTCTCTGACTTTTGCTTAGCAATAATACACTCTAGTTCCATCCACATCATTTTAAATGGCAAGATTTCATTCTTTTTGGTGGGTGAGTAATATTCCATCAAACACACACAACACATCTTTCTGGACATTTGGACTCTTTCCATAATTTATTGTTGGTAATCCTTTTGTAAACATCTGGGTGCATGGTGTGCCCCTTGGAATCAGTATTTTTGTATATTTTGGGTAAATACCTAGTAGGGCAATTGATGATCATAAGGTTGCTCTACTTCTAACTTTTGGGGGAACCTCTATACTGTTTTCCAGAGTGGCTGCACCACTTGCATTCCCACCAACAGTGTGAGAGGGTTCCCCTTTGTCCACATCCTTGTCAACAGTTATTTCCCGTATTGTTAATTTTTAGTGATTCTAACAGGTATGAAGTGGAAGCTCATTGTAGTTTTGATTATATTTCCCCGATGGTGAGTGATGTTGAGTATCTTTTCATGTGTCTGTAGGCCATTTGTATGTCTTCTTTGGAAAAATGTCTACTCATATATTTTACCTATTTCTTAACTGGATTGTTTTTTGGGTCATGAATTTGGTAAGTTGGTTATAGATTTTGGATGCTAGCCCTTTATCAGATAGGTCATTTGTGAATAACTTCTCCCATTTCCATAGGTTGACCTTTAGTTTTGTGGATTTTTTTCCTTTTCTGTACAGAAGAGAAATAAGGTCTTAAGTAACCAGTAGACGCCAGCACTAAACCTGTCCTTTGCATAGGCTGACATCTGAGTTACTAGGGTCAAAGATGCCAGGACTAAATTATGGGACTTCTGGAGATATAGCATATAGGTGTACTTAGGATCATAAAAATTAGGAAATGCTGCTAGACATGATTGAATTTCTGAAGATCTTAGAAGATTTCCCAAATTAATTAGATTATCAGTTTTGCTGAGTGGATGTTTGTGTGTAAAGAACCAAAAAATATTAGGAATATATAACAACAGGATGTGCTTCTTGGCTTAGGAAACACGCAGTCTGTTTTGGAAAGAACACAGGCCTGTGGATTGGCAGAGGGGTAACAGTGGCCATTCCTTTTGACAGATAGGGCAGTGTTGTTGCATATCAGTATCATAAGAAGGACCCAGAATAAGTAAAGAATATTGGTTTTCACCAAAAAGACATTGATTTTCAAGACCTATACAGTTGATCCTGGAATTTGTATCAAGGATCAATTCTATGAACTGGATATAGAAGCATTGTAGGGTTGATAGCCACTTTATAGGTTCTTCATGTGTCAGTAAAAACAGTTGGTAATTAAAATATCATACTTTTCAAAGCATCCATTGAGGAAAAAAAGTATAACCGGAAATCAGGTTTTTTGTTTTGGTTTTTGGTTTTTGTGTTTTTTTGGTTATAAAAATATTTTGTCAACTGGTAACTTTTTTTTTTTTTAAGATTTTTATTTATTTGACAGAGAGAAACACAGCCAGAGAGGGAACACAAGCAGGGGGAGTGAGAGAGGGATAAGCAGGCTTCCTGCTGAGCAGGCAGCCTGATGTGGGGCTCGATCCCAGGTCTCCGGGATCATGACCTGAGCTGAAGGCAGTTGCTTAAACAACTGAGCCACCCAGGCGCCCCTCAACTGGTAACTTTTATTGTGGTTTTTTTCCAACCTGTAGCTTTTGGAAAGCCCTTATCATTTGAAAGACAAATTCAGAACTTTTGGGGGTGAGTGATAGTTGCCAACCTGAGCCTTGATTTCTGGAGGTTGGCAGTTTGCTGGGTGTTTTGCCTTTAAATGGTTAATCTTTTACCATCTTTATTTGAGATCCACAAGTAGAGTGGTTGGAATATACTGAAATCACACTTACTCTTTAATGTTCCATGGTTAGTTTAGCATCGTCTTAGCAGAAGGTGTGATTTGTGTGCTGGCTGCTGGTTTACATATGTGGAAACAGGCTGGTCTAAGGTCTGCCCATGTGACTGACTTTCTGTGTCCTTATCCAGTCACCCTTAACCTTCTGCTTCACATACTCTTGTCTGAAGAGAATGCATCTGCTCAAGGCAGGGGGAGGTGACCTGCCAAAGAAATCTGATTTTTAAAATCCATGGAAAAGGTCACTAGTGCTTGATAACATATTGGAAACGTTATGAATAACTATTAGTTTTCCTTTCTGGTTTTTAATAATTACAGAAGAAGTCTCAATGTGGCAGTGATAAATGCAGATGTCAAAATAATCTGTTTCCTTTCTGTATACTCTTCCATTTGGACCATGTAACCTAGTAGTGAAGACTCTAATTGAAATGCTGCTTGGTATTTTGCTAAAAGTTACAAGAGCAAAATTTGCAGAGGGGGATATTTAAAAAAAAAAAAAAAGAAAAGGAACTTAATGTAATTTTAACTAAATTGTTAGTTTGGAATCATCCATTTAGAAGAGCCTTGCCTGTGAAAACTCAGTGGTTGTTAAGTGCTTGTTGTACTTGGTTTGCTTCTGACAGGGTTTGGGTGTTTGGGGAATGAGACTCCCAGAGATGTTTTGGGAAGAGATAGGAAGGTATCTGTAACCACAAAGTGGAAGAGGAATACCTCCGTGGTTGAGGTAAAACCTTTTATTTTTACCTCTTTGTCCTGTTTCATTTGTGCTCATTATCCATCTGGCTCAGACTCCCTGGTCCTTTCTTTGTCCCTCTCCTCACCTACCTCTGGGCCTCCTGTCTCCCTCTCCACAGTGTCACACGTCTTCAGGGGCCTTCTCTGAACCATGCCATCTGGAGCAGCCACTCCTTATCTCAGAGCTCCGTGACTTGCTCTCTTTCTAATCTCCTTGGAAGACTTATCTCTTCTTTTGGGCCTTTGCTCTGCTAATTTATTTCTGCTTCTATTATTACATTGATAAATCTCACATTTAACCAGACATTGAGGAATGTGCCGTTGAACTGATGTGAATCTTTAATTGCACACAGTGTTGCAGTATTCATTTGCCGTAACGTGTAGCTCCTTTGGCACATAGTAATTGTACAGGAATCTCTGTGTAAAATTTAAAGATGAAGCACATTCAGTTTTGTCACCTTAAATCAATCATTTTATTTTGCAAAATGTTTTATCATGTTTTTGGAGTAAGATTGATTCTAGGAATGGATTGGTGGTCATTGACTTCAGGGCAACAGAAATGCCCTCCTACAGGTGTCTGGGGTGTGTTACCGGCTCTGAGTGCGATGGGGACATCTGACTGTTCTCATTATTTTAAAAACTTCCTTTTAAGACTAGCAGGGCTCCACCAGCCTCCTCTGGGGGCTTGTGAGAAAGAAAAAATCTTCTCCTATTATTCATTAATGCCTAGGAATGCTGAACTAGTTTTACAGATTTTTCTGCATTTATTTACTTTGCATTACTTTAAGAATTTTTTTGAGGAACTACTTTAGTGAACGGAAAATAACATACAAACACTCTCGTGGGAATATTTATTAATACTCCATAGTGCTAAATATTTAACAATAACAGAATTGTTTCCTTAAATTGAAAAGTATTTTCTAAATGTACTGCACCCTACATTTTGAGGATTTGAAGGGAAAAGTAAACGCTAATAAGGTCTATAAATTTAGAAAGCAAGTTTAGCAAATATTTATTTTATTAAAGGAGTAATTGTGTGGGGAAGATGGTGAACCCCAAATATCCCCCCATTTGTAATCAGAAGTGTAGATATTGTCTTCCAATATCAGCTCTTATTTGTTATTGGTTTCAGTCATCCTAATATGAATATACTTACCCTCATGCTGCTATGAAAATGAAAAAAAACAACCAAACTTTCTGAATAGTGGTAATATTTATCTTCATAGTGTTTTAATATAGAAAAACAAATGGAGCTGAAAATTGAGCTCTTAGTGTATGGTTATATTTACATTCTCCTAGTTTGTCTATGTACTGACTTATTTGTTGTTATTTACTTACAAAAGTTACCTTCATACTACAGAGGAAGGTAGAATATTGTAAAATGGCATATTTTCACAAACTATAAGCAGCAGTAATGCCTGTCGATTCCAGAAAGGTTTTCAACCTAAACTTCATGTTAGCATATCAGTGTATTAAGAAAGGGAGCAATATGAAGTACTTTTTGAAGAATTGACATACACCTCTATTTAGGGTGGGTTAACCATGATGAATATAGATAGTTCACTTCTTTATTCATTCATTCCTTATTTAAGCGAAGGGTTTTTTGAGTATTTTCTCTAAATGAGGCAGACCCTGATCTGGGCATTGCAGTATCAAGTTGAAATATACAAAGTTCCTTATAAAGGTTACATCCCAATAACCTTTATGAAAGACTTTATTTTTTGGGAAGACTGTTTACTCAACTATAATGACATAGAGAAAATAAGTAATTTTGGTATTTTTAAACATTTTTATATGTAGTTATATTTGTCTCACTATCATTAGGACTTGTGCGTATGATTCCTTTTGCAGTAGATTTGTAAAGGTCCCTCTTATTTAGGACACCTCATTTCCCTATTAGGTAGAGAAGCATTTTTATGATTCAGCATTCAGGGGGCAGGGTAGGGGTGTAGTCTGTAACCATTGTACTAGGTCAACTTTAATTAGTCATTTCTTGGATGGACTTTCCCCTCTGGATATTGCCAGGATTAAGGTTTGAAGGTAAGAGTGCTTTGAAGGAAAAAAAAAATAATGCTGACAAATAGCGTATCTTCAACTGGTTGTGTAAAAGGGAGGATTTAAGCTTTATAAGAGCTCATGCGGATGCTGATTATAACAACCAAATCATTACAAAAATTAAAAGAAGATTATTAACAGTATGGCTCAATTATGGCACAGTGTGTTGGTTATATTTAGTTAACTTAGTAAAAAAGTTACTGTGTTGCAGGTTTGCATTCAAAATACTATTTTATTTTCATACCCTAAGAAAGGACTGTTGCTGTAAACCACTGTCATCTGCTGTTGAATATATATTTATGTGGAAACGGATACTTAAAATTCTTAGTTTAATATGCATTTCATTTTATATTCATGATAATTTTTGCATGAAAGGTAGTAGGATTATTGTTTTTTTCTAATGTGAAAAAATAAAGTAGTAGTAGCAAGAGCAATCGGGGTAGGGTTTTTTTTTGTTTTGTTTTTGTTTTTGTTTTTTTGAGAGAGAGAGGTGTGGTAGGTCTTCCCACAAATTCCAGCATTTTCAGATTATAAAGCACATTATGTACCTTCATCTACCAGTGCGGGTCTCAGACAGATCCTTTAATTTCTTTGAAAGGCCTTGTAGCACACTTAATCTGTGGATCCTTTCTGGGGGGCAGGGGGAAGCATATCCTGTTAGATTTGGTGACATAAAGGTCAAAAGATAAACTGTAAGTGATACCTGTGTTTATTTTTTTGACAGTGTTAAATTAGCAACCCCTCAGACCTCTTCTGGAGAAGTACAACCTGAGTAATTGAACATGTCACTAGGGAATATGCTTGGTTAAGCTGATTCCTATTATGTTGACTTGTCAGGGGCCAATAATTAAAGCTGAAGAGCGATGCTCATTAGTGTCTGCAAGATGATTCAAAGAGTAAGAGGGAGAAGTCCTTGAGGCACACCTGCAAAAGGCAGGCCCTGCATGGAGGTGAGAGCAGACGGACTGGCTTGCTTTTCTGCTGTGTTAGCAATCTAGCTATAAAAGGGATGCACTAAATTAAGTGTTGCAAATGTATTCTCCTCAACTTATATTTTAAAATGCATTTTACTTCTGCCTTTGAACATAATTTTGTTCCATGTAATCATATTCTACTCAATTATGGTTTTAATGCTATATAGATGTTTTAGAAAATAGATACAAGTCTATTCAAAAGCACTTTGAAAAAATTTTATACTACCAGTCATTTCATTCATTTTACTGGAAGCATCATAATAATCAAAATCTGGTTCGCCTCTTTGAACTCTCAATGCCCTGCGTGTAATACATGTGAGTTATTCCAACTCTGCTGCTAAAGGCTTTAGCATACATTTGTCACGTTTACTTTGCAAAAATGGAAAATTTTAATATATACTTAACTTGAACTAAAACACATCTTGTACACAAGCATTGGCCTAGAGAAGCTTGGAAGAAAAAACTACATAGTAAGTGTAGAATTTAAGTTTATGACAACTTGAACAAAGCTGTGGGCTCTTCTGAAACAGCCTAGACATTTTAGAACTGGAATGGTATGGGAACTTGAATCCAAGCCATGAAAAACTTTTGCTCCTCTTTTGAAATCTGCCTTGGGTAGGTTCAGTTTTTACAAACCTATCTTAGAATCAAGGAATATCCAAATACCCTTTTTTTTTTTTTTGGAAAATTAAGACAAAGTGATTTATTGAATATATTTTTTCTTCCCTATAATCTGATGTTAAAATGAAAAGTTTTGCAGTGGTGAACTGGCCTTTTTGAGTCCAGTGTTGTGCCAATGAAATTCATCCTTCACCCTTCAGCTGGAGAGATATATGAGTCTTTGATGGGATTGCAGAGTTGAGTCTTGAGTCTTTGGCTTGGGACAGAGGTCCTCCATGTACACATCTCCAGGAACTAGCCTTGAGGACGCTCTTCCTAAACTCAAAGTTTGCAGAGCTTGTGTCACCGATACACCTTGTGAGCAGGAAATTGTCTATGTTTCTCTCCCCTGATTGAACGAAATCCCTCTGGGGCAAGGACTGGTTCTTGTTAATGTTTTCACACACACTGGTTGGAGTTCAGTAAAGTTTAGTTAAACTTAGTCAAGGTGCAGAGGAGACCTTTAGGGATAGTTATAGATTTCCAAGAATATCAAAGGCCTTAGAAGTGAAATAGAACACTGCCAACCAATGCCAAGAATTCCTTACATGATATTCTTTAACTGATCCTTCCCAGACTTGGTAGGAAATTTCTTGTATCAGAGAGGTCGCTCCATTGCAAAGCAGCTGTTTCTTGATTGGACAATTCCAAATTATGATGATAACAAATAGCAGTTAAAAGAGCTGTGTACTTTACGTGGATTTTCATTTAGTGATTGAGGCACTAATTATTATCACCTCCTTTTAGAGATAAAGATGCTGAACTTCAGAGAGATTGAGCGACTTATCCAAAGCCCTACAGCTGGGTAGTGAGTGAGCTGGCATGGGAGTCCACATATGTCTAACTTAAGAGCTAGAGTGCTTGGCTCCCAAGCCCATAGCTGCCCTGCTTTGTTTTTTCTTTTTTTTATAAAATGCTAGAGAACTATTTTTGATTATTGCCCTTTCCAAAGCCAACTGTTGGAGATTTTTAAATCTCTCTGCAGATGATTTGCTACCACTAGAAACCTAGTGGTAACATGCGGTTATATATATAAATTTTGTATAGCAAGGAGAGACTTTTTACAGCATTTGTTATTTGTCCTGGTTCATGAGGTCAGTATTGCCCATCAGACCGCAGATGCTTAGTAATGAAATAAAAAGCATTGCCCAAAACAAGTGGCTTCTTTGAGTTTATCTGGTAGAGCTCTAATTTATATTTAATACTTTGTGTATCTTAAATCTTACTCCGAAGGCCCATCTTTAACATGGTATTATAGAAAGGCTGCTTGACTGAGATTCTTGAATTTGTCTTAACTAGCTAGAGCCACACAGCTCCAGGAGTATAGTCCTTTAGCTCTTAGAAGAAGCATGAAGGAATGCTTTTTCTAGTGATCTTCAAGGTTTAACACTAGAGTAAAATAGCCTGTATGTGAGAGTATTTTTTACTTAATTTACGTAATTAAACTTTTAGAAGAGTTTATGGATGCTATCATCTTATGCAATATAATATTTCCCAAGACCCATCGTATTGGAAACATAATCAATGTTGACTTGTGACAACAATATAATGCTGAATACATACTCCTTTGCATAAAGAAGACTGATAGTGCTTGAATTTAAAAGGAGCTGTCTTAAGCCTTGAGCATTTTTTGCTTAAAGGTTTCTGACAGTGAGGGGTGGTAGAGAAAGAGATTTAATTATATGTTTTCATTTTTAAGTGAATTTATTGATTAAAACTAGAAACAGTGCAACTTCTACCTTAACTCATAAATTTCAAAAATTTCCCTTTGTGATGGAATGAAATAAACCAATTATATATTCTGCCCAGTATGTCTCTCATCTGTTCCTTTAAAAAATGTTGAAGCGCCATTGAACCAATTTTTATGGTACTATTAATCAGTGTAATCAGTATTAATACACTACTTTGCCAGCTCAGTGCCACTTGTCAGTAATATGACAGGGTGAATTTTACATCTTCTTCACAAAGGCTTTCATCTATTAGGGGGAAAAAAGAAGATCAGGATTTTAATTGTTAGCAATCAGAAGCCTATGTGATTAAGACTGGCATTCTGAACAAGACACATCAGAGATTATGCTGGGAATATTTCTCATCCCTTACTAATTCTTTTATGAATTTGAATATAGTCTTATTTACCAATACCTGAAACCATAATTATAGACCCACTGGAGAGTAATACTTCTATTAGAAGATAAAAGAGGTTAGAGTTAAGGATTTCAGCTGTTCCAACCCGCTTTCTTTCCCCTGGTGTCTTGGTTTGTAGGTTTCTAAGATGTATTCCTCACCTCCTCAGGCCTCTGCATGAATCTTACTGATTTGGCTTCTCAAATGTCCATTTTAAGACTTGTTTTCTTTATAGTTAGGCTTATTATGATAGGTGTTTTCTGTTACAATAGAAGTGATCCTTAGAGTACTGGCATGTTCATTTGTTTGCACCCCAGCACGGTTTGGTTTTCAGATAATGAATTTGCTATTCTAAGCAGAGAACAGGACCCAGAAGGAAAATTCAGGTAAGTCCGGTCTACGAGCTTAAAGGCTGTACCTTCAGGGTTGATGCCTGTACTGGGATAAGAGTAGATCCAGAGGTAGAGAATCTCTTTGTAAGGGAACAGGGAGAGTGGAAAAGCCCGAGGCAGTTCTGATTTTCCGGAAGCTGGTTATGACCATTGCTTCCTGTCTGACCGATTTAACAATGCGTGGCCCTGTTAAGTGACCAACATACCAAGTTACTTGCTTAAAATCCCAGAGCTAGGGACAAGAATTCACAACCAAGTCCCTCCAGAGCACAGCCCATGAGCTTAAACCCCATGCTTCATTGGCCCAGCTAAAGCTAAGGAGGCTCATTGGATGATTTCAGCTTAGCACAGAGGGAGAAGGATGGGGAAGAGAGATGGAAACAGAGACAGAGAGAGAGGGAAATGGAATCATACATTGTCCTCTGCCTACCCTGATTTTTAAAAAAAAAAGTGATACTTAGATGTCATTTTAACTAAGTATGAACAATAAAAACATCTTTTAAGTGTTTGCCCTTTGAGAATGGCATTTTAATGATTTTATCAAACCAGAATTATACTATTTGATATATTTCTTAATATAATTAAAAAGTAGAATTAAGTAAACTTCCCGTAATTTGGATGCTAAATTAAAAACCTAATTTCTAGGAAATTACAAAGTCACTGATAAACTTCAAATGCAGTTGACAACTGTACTGGCAGTTTTATTATTTAAACGTTTGAACTGGGCCTTTATGGGGAAAATTAACATGGGATTCAGATTTTTTTTCTCAGAATTATTTACTAACTGCCTTTTGCTGGTACTTACAGACATCTGCCCTTGTTTTCATCACCATGGATCTAGAATGAACCTCTGCTCTGTAAAAGTGAGCAAATTTCAATCAAACTAGAAATTGTTATTTCAGCTCACAGTAGTGGGAAGTTATGCAGGCAAACTGCTTTGCCCACATTTAGTTTATGGTGCCTGTTTATATTAAATATAAGTGTAGATAATCTGGAAATACTTTTAAAAGTAATTTATACAAACATTAACTTAGACATTAGAAACTCTATGTGTGTGTTATATTCCTGCATGCCAAGAGCATTACCTTTCTGTTTCTCCCTACTTTATCCATTGAGCATATAGTGCTTTCTTTTCTTCAAATGCCAAGGATGAAACATGTCAAATGACTTATAAAGCAAATACTATTATGTGGGAGCTATTATAGTTCCTTTTTTTAAGATTTTATTTATTTATTTGACAGAGAGAGAGAGAGATCGATCACAAATAGGCAGAGAGGGAGGCAGAGAAAGAAGGGGAAGCAGGCTCCCCACTGAGCAGAGAGATCGATGTGGGACTCGATTCCAGGACCTTGAGATCATGACCTGAGCTGAAAGCAGAGGCTTAACCCTCTGGAGCCACCCAGGCACCCAGAGCATTATATTTCTAAAATTAAAACAAATAGCATCTCAAGTGTCACGTAACTATATTGAAATCCAGATTTGATTATTAGAGAAAGTCATCTATTTGTGTAAGCTTTTAATGTTTTTTGTTTGTTTTGCATTTTTTATTAGCTAGCAGTGAGATCCTTGTTAAAAACGTTATTACAAGGGAATTTTAAATATATGTGTATCTATGCATATGTATATTAATTAAATGAAGGTTAGTCTTATATTTATATATGTATGGATGTATATAAATTTGTGGCATTTTATTTCTTTTGAAAGTTGCTTTCTGCCAGCCTTGGCATTTTCTAAATAGGTTCTGGAATATGAATAATGCCAGGTTAAGTTTACAATTTGGATGATTTGAAGACTTTTTTGTTTCTTCCTTAAGGGAGAGAGATGATGATAAGTTAAAGGCACTATGATGCCATTGTTGTATCTATACCCATTTTTTTAGATTATAAATTGTCATGTGTTATCCACAAGTTTTATTGTAGTCTGTGATCTCTGGAGATGAAAGGATCAAAATGGGTGAAATGAGTTGTAGTATGTGCAGTTCACCCAGATAACTCTATATTTATTTTTACTTCTTTGAATGTGTTCTTGAAATAAAACAGTGAAGCCATTTGTTCTAAAACTAGCTTTAAATAATGAATACAAAATGTAATATAAAATACAATTAAAATTAAAAAATCATTAGGTTGTTGGATTGTTTTCATAAATCTAAGCTGAATTTTCTATCAAAAATAATGCAAATGACCCAGTTTTAATATAATCATTTTTAGTAAGTATAGAATATGTTGTAAACTTTTTTAGTGTTTTTTATTTTGGCTTTAGTTTCAAATAGTTTCAAGAATAAAGAAATTGATCATTGCATAGTTTGTGCTCTTTTAGGGATTATGCTCTTGAAGATGAGTAAATAGTGGCTACCCATAGTTCTCAAGGCTCTCAGGTATGGTAAAGAAGGAACAGGAATTATCTAGATAGGAATTAGAGACACGTATAAGAAAACACAGTGTTAACTATTAAAACTGAACTCTTTGTTCAGTCCAAGTATTACTTACTAGAGAAATGAAAATCATACCTCCAAATGAAAACCATACCTTCAAGCACACGGGTCACGCATTGACACCGGTAGATGTGCATTCTAGCGAACAGTCTCTTAGGCTTCTTTATTTCAGCATATTTGATCTTCGAGGTGTTATTTCTTCTTGTGCTTGACCACGGAGGCTAGTTTCTGACAGGGGAAAAGACAGGAGAAGCATCATAAGGAAGTAGCCTCTGGAGCCAGGCCTATGCACTTCTGTCCATGGAAACTTCATATAAAAGCTCCAAATGATAATGAGCTTGTTAAAGAGGATTCTGCTTGGAGGATTCTCAAAATACAATTGGTTAAAAAAAAGAAGAATAAATTCTCTGAATTATCTCAAGGGAGAATTTAAGCCATTTAGGTACTATGTATCACTGCTTGCCTTTTAAAATGACTGTATTTAACAGTAGGAACTTGAAACAATATGTGAAAAGATGGAAACAAAGAAGTTCTTTTTCATTCTTTTCCTCCTTCTTCCCCTTTCTCCCTCCCCCTTCTCCTCCAGTGAGGTTCAGTTACTTGTGAATTCTGAAGTCCATCCACTGACTTTTACAAAAGCAAAAAGCAAGAATCCCACAGGAGTTAACACTTTTGCTGAAGAATAAAGTCAGGACATTTTAAAGTGATGCATTTTAGCCAATACAGATGTGAAGCGCTGGGGGACTTGAATGCCTCTCTGTAGGTGGTAGGGGTTGTGATTAAGTTCATCTTGGTATAAATAACGGTGTTCCTGTCAGTGTTGTTCACGAAAGGGATTTTCTTAGGCCGCTGGATACCTGTTAACTTTCCTGAGTGAAACAGTACACTACACATTCTAGTTAATATTTTCAGGTATAATTAGAAGAATTTTTCCCCATGTTGGATGTTAGCTATAGCACCTGCTGGGGAGGCACAGAAATGGGAATTCAGGGTATTCCTGATTCCTCCATTGGCCTTTGAATTGAGCATCATACAGATTGTGACTAGTGATCTTGAGGGTGTGGCAATAAATATTGTATGTACTGATTCACAAAATCCTCACAACAATCCCATGAGGTAGACGCTATTAATCCCATTTTACTAATGAAGAAAATGAGACCTGAAGGAGGCAATTGGCTCCTTGGTGAGGAGCTGAATTTGACTTTGAAGTTTGGTACTAGATCTTTCCTCTTTGACCCCAGTCTCCTCTTCTTTTCCTATCGTTATATCCACTAAAATGATATTTAAGAGATTTGGAGTTATTTCCCTTTTCAGCCTGAAATTTCCTTGAAATGCCCTGATATCTTATGAGGATTTTATTTCATGTTTAAGATATATTTTTGTTTATTTTTCCTTGATGAATTATAAATAATGATTTGAGGAAAAAATCCATATCTTAACTATTTATGATATGTGCATTTTTATATTTTAAGGGTACCACCAGCACTGTATGAAATAGACATGAACTTCTAGAACAGGTTGTTAGAGCAGTTTCAGGGAAACCATTCCTTAAATTATTTTTGTCAGAGCAAAGCCTGAGGATTTTATAAGATGAGTAAATAATCTACCAACTGATGAGAGCCATTTTGCAATCCAGACTAAATTAAATTACATTCTTTCTTGTCTTAAAGTGAAGTATTGTTTCATTTTTGGTTCATTTAAATTTGACTTTCTCATGGTGCATGAGAAAAGACTTTGGGCTTTAAACAAGTTGCTAAAGTGAATCCTGAATGGAAAAAAAAAAAAAAAAAGAGACATCGTTTTTCAGTTTGATAAAGGTTAGCCTCAATTTTTAAAATCTACATCTTTATTTGGTAAAATCTTTTTTTTTTTTTGGTACTCATTTGCTTAAACTAAAGTCAGGGATCTTACAGTTTACACAAGATAAACCCTTGGTAAAAAAAAAAAATGAAGTAAGATTAAATAAACCCTTAGTTCTTTCAGAAGAAAAATCACAGATGACTAAACAATTTTTAATAAATGAATGTTAAGGTGTCTTTGTTAAGGTGTCTTTGGAATTGGCAGTTTTTTAAAGATTTTATATATTTATGTATTTGAGAGAGAGAATGAGTGTGGGGCGAGGGAGAGAAGGAATCTCAAGCACACTCTCCACTGAGCTTGAAGCCCAAAAAGCAGGGCTTGGTCTCATCATGACCATGAGATCATGACCGAGCCACCCAGATGCCCCATGACTTGGCAATTTTTAAGTCATTCCTAATCTTGTGAGAACAAAATATAAGACAACTTGGTATTAAAGGCAAATGTGCATAACTCAACAACAAAAGCGACAGAACCCACATACACCAAAACTTAATCTTTACCGCCTCACTGTGATACACTAAGAGGCTTTGAGGCTCTTTTCCATGTGACCATGTGATTACAGAGACACTAAAGGCAAGGCGACTTGCTTATTTTCCCTGGGTGCTTCAAGTGGTGTTGAAAATATCCTGAGTCTTACCTTTTTTTCGTCTCTCTCCTTTGGGCTTCTGCATCCCACAGGACACCGACCTGCTTAAAGAACTCCCATAATGACTTCACGAAATTGTTTGTGTCAAGCTGCAGGAGCGTAGGGATTTTTTTGCTTTTTGTGAGTATAAAATGTAAGGCATGGATCTTGTTCTTCGATATTGTTTAACAAATTGAAAGGGGAAAGCTAAAGCTGATGCTTTTCCTCATGGAGCTGTGATCATTTTAGAGTAGGCCGTATTGTGGGACTTAAGATTGTTTAATTATAGCATTTGACAGGTTTCTCGTTAATAGTAATAGTTAGCATTTATACAGCCTGTTTCATCTTCAAAGCATTTCACAAGCACTAATTAATTCTCACAGCATGCCTGTGAGGTGGGTAAGTATCATCATCCCCATTTTACAGATGTATAAGTTGGTGCAAGCCAAGTTCAGAGTCATGCCATAGACTCTAGTGGGAAGTCAGAGTCTGACACCAGGATACCAACTCAGGAGGCCCTGGCACCTCAGTCTTCTTCCTTGGCTCTAAATTAGATCTCTTCCTTCTTCCCCCCCCATCTCCTCATTTTTTTTTTTTTTTTAGCCCTGGAAGGGACTCTGTGTGATGTTTTCTTTTTCAGCCTGCCTCTTAGAGAGTAGTTTTTTTAACACTGCCCCAGAAATAAATAAATCATCTTAGTATAACAGCTTTAAAGACCTAATATGTCTAATCAGGATATAAATATTTCGGGAAGTCAGGAAATGAATTAGATTTGGGTGCAAGAAAGGATTCCAAATTACATTTTGCCTAATAAATATTGTATCCGTAAACAGTAAAAGTAATGATAGTGATTAGTTAACAGTACCAAATAAAACGTACATTTAAAATGAACCTGACCGGGCATTTTTGTGTCATACTGACTGATGTGTACACAGTCCATTCTTTGAAAAATCAAGGCACTCATTTGAATTGTAAATTGCCAACATTGTAAATTGTAAATTGCAGTAGTCTTATTGTGCTGAGATGTGACAAATTACAAATGGAATATTGGCTGGGCTTCCCTAGTTCGCATTTCTCTTCTGCTTGCTGTTCCTATCATCATTAATCTCTTTTGCAGAAGCTGCATGGAGAATTTTTCTGGACATGGAAAGGACATCAAGTTGCATTGTTGGCTTTTGCAGGGCTCCGTGTGGCTTTTCTGACCTCTAAGTTTTTATATTGGTGTAACTCAGTACAGTGCTACTCATTTTGGGTCCTGCTGTGTGTGGATATAAGAGCTTCTGGCACAGTTCATACCTGATAGCTCGCTTAATAAATATTGTGTTACAGTCCAGAATTTTGGCTAAAATGTGCTAAGTATACCTTAAAATGCAGTGTGGTCCTTAAAAAAAAATCTATATCAGAATCATGAAATGCCTCAAAGTTGAGTGGATTCTTAGTCCCATCTCATTTTAGAAATGAGGAACTTGAAATTGAATGCTGTTAATCAAGATTGGTTTTTGGCAATAAGGCAGCCTCTGAAGCTGTCTCAGCTAAAGACTATAATTATTTTCAAGTAGAATGCTTGACCTCTATACCTATTTCATTTTTCTGATTGTTGAGTTTTCATCTTAAAACACAAATAAGTGACATACATAATTTTGGAAGTGTGTCTATGTATAGTATATAGTTGGGCACCACAAAAGTGTTCTGTGTTAGCATAACTAGTAAAAATTGGTAACAGAAGAATAAGGGTTAGTTACAGGTTTTTGTCTTTAAAAAGCATTAATGTGTATTGAGTGGAATGGGAAGTTGCAAATGTTGCCCTAGGATGATTTTAAACAAATGGATATTAAGAAAGTACAGTGGAAACCCTCTTAACCCATCTGGACTCTGTAAACTGTATCATCTGATGTCTGAGCATGCTGAGTGCCTTCAGTTACTAGACTGTTTCCAATATAATTTGGATACACTCTCACTATTACTGTTGATGTGGCTGTTTACCAAGAGTAGTCATTGTTCCAAACCTGTTATGGCATTTGAACCTACTATATTTACATAAACGAATGAGATACTATATAAAGTTTTGCTATCTAAGAATGAAAAGAAAGTTCGTCCATGACTGTACGAGTGGATGCTTCACAAAGATTTAATGAAATGTTGTCACTGGAAGTAACAAATTAAGTATGGGTGAGACAGTTGTAAAAGATTGGGGGAAAGATCATAAGCATTCAAAAATTTTAGAGGGTTTATTATGTGCATGGGTTTACATAAGAAGGACAACGTGAAGGGCGCCTGGGTGGCTCAGTTGTTAAGCATCTGCCTTCGGCTCAGGTCATGGTCCTGGAGTGCCAGGATGGAGCCCTGCATCGGGGCTCCCTACTTCTCCCTCTCTCACTTCCCCTGCTTGTGTCCCTCTCTAGCTGTGTTTCTCTCTGTCAAATAAATAAAATCTTTAGAAAACAAAACAAAAAAGGGACAACGTGATATCTGATTCAGAGATTGACAAAAATGTATTTTATGTGTTTTCACAGAGGATAAATGATCGAAGAATATAGTAACTAATAAAAATAAAAAGCAATACTATATGTGGCATTTTTAATGATTCCCTGCTTCAACTGGTGTTTTCAGTGAACTGACAATTGATAGTTAGCTGGTGAGGTGACTTGTACAATGGTTAGAAAGTCAAGAATTGATATTCACAGGTCTTCCTTTTCATTCCATGCATGTAAAACCACCAGTCATCAGTTGGTTGAGTTTCCATAGCTTTATAATATTATTGATTTTTATAACCCTCAATATCTACTAATGTTTATCATACTTATTACTTAGCAATAGTATACTTTCCCTCCAGTATTCTACTTTCACTATAATGTTTGTGTATTTTGGAATATTGGTATTGATTATTAGGGTGTCCATTATGCTGTTTTGCCGATTTGTACAAAATCTTCAAGATGTTAGTATTTCTTCCATAATGGAGCTTATAACCAGATAATAAGTTCTGAATTCTGAGGGATGAAAAAATATTGGTGGTCTTGAGGTGCTATGTGGAGAGTGTGGAAGTTTCTTATGTCAAACTGTACGCAGCCCTTATTCCACAGAAGCATAATCTCCATGAACTTTGAAGACTGAGAGAAACATGGTTCTTGGAAGCAGCCTTTTAGATGCTCGATGCTAGATGATAGACTGTTGAGGGAGAGTGAATAATCCATTAAGATGAGAAACGGGGAGAGGATGGGATGGGACGGGACATAAGGATTTGGAGGTGGTGGCAAACGTTAAATCTAGCAAGATTTTATTAGTGCCCAGAGATTTTTTTAACAAGAGCTATAGATTGGAAATTGGAATGTGATTGATCCTGAACCCATCACCTTTCCTTGGAGCTCTTGTTGATCCTTTGCTAGTGAACCTGTGCAGCTGTGTTCTAGACGTCCTTTTGCTGGTGGAGCTCCTGCAGTGGAGTGGGGGGAAGGGTCCTTTGTTTCCTTTCTCTTATATTTCATATATATATATATATATATAATATTTTTCCTTATATTTCTGGTATCTGAGACAGCATAATAAATACTGTTAGTAAATATTAGCTTAATTCATTAATAAATCAACAACTTAGAGGATTGTTTTATAGATCTACTTTTAGGTTTACTCTGTTTTAACATGATGTAATATTTTCAGGCATTTAGAATTTAATGCACATGCATTTGTATTTTTCCTGTGGTTTCCTTTGATGCAGATCTATATGGCAAGTGAATATTTTACTTTTTTTGGTGTTGTGTTGTCAGGGTTGGTTGAAAAACAAAAAGCTTAAATTTAGAGAAACTGAGTCCAAACTATCGATCTCCCTCTTCTCCCTAGCCCAGGGGCCTTGAATAGATTACTTATGTTTTCTAAACCTCAGGTTAGTTATCTACAAAATAAGAGTTATTATTCCTGCCTCTCAGCATTTTTTGAATATTTAGAAATAGAAATGATTGAATTAGAATATTACAAAGCAGATGTCATCTGGCACAGAGTATGTTCTCAGGAAGTATTTTCTGAATCTAAGTATTTCGCACGGGAAAATTAATGCATTGCAGAAGAAAAATTTGGAAGCTTATTTTTTTATTTTCTGAAATTTTGGAGAATTTGACACTCTTAAACACTACTTCCTCATAGTCATTTAGATAAGCTCATTGTCTTCCTTATGACTTTGATCTGAATGTGCGGCAAAGAATGGCTAAAATTCTGAGAAGTACAAGTCCATACAAATGCAGTTTGAACATTTTCCAGATTTGTTTGCAAGATGGTTTGTGAAATGTGTCATTTGCACGTCTTGCTCATAGAACAAACAAAATAATACTTACCTATGTAATAATATACAGTATTAAATCTCCCTGGGAAAAGAGTTGGTTTTAAACACTTTGAAAAGAAACTTTCAAGTTAGTGATTTACACAGTTAATTATAAACAACAAGGCTTGTAATTAAGTGTTGCCATTTTGGGTGGAATTGGTTTCACCCATCACTAATCCGTCTATCCTTGTCTTTGGCCTTTGAGAGATTACGGGAAAATGCACACGATGAAAAGTTTAACTTGTCAAGTATAAATTTAGATGCAAAGTCCGGAATATCAAACACCGCAAGTGATAATTATCACCACCTGGAAATAATTTGTACCACTGAGTTAAGTCAAGAATTCTCCCTTTCTGCTGATGGGGAGTTTTTAACCTCCTGATCACTGAAGCACTCCCTATAGTTTATAGTGATGTAGCTTGTGGTTCATTCCCAGTAGTCAGTGTAGCACCAGGCAATTAGTAGAACACTGGAGGATAAGTGTTAGCTTTGTAAAATGTGACTAAGATTAAACCAGGAGCAAATTAGAAGCAAGGATGATTGTCCAGTTTTTAAATTACTTGAAGTCCATCCAGCTTAGTTACCTATTACTTCAGGTTTCAACAAAGCCCAGACCTTTCATTTAAACAAATGATAAAAATAAATAAATAAATAAATAAATAAATAAATAAATAAATAAATATAAGAAAAAATAAATAAAAATAAATTAACAAACGATAAATAAGTAAAAATTTAGAACAGGATTTTTTTTGGATTATATCTTGATCTTACCTATGTTTTCCTCCTATATTAAAAAAAATCTCTGTGAAGTCTTACGATGTGTCTAGTAGGAGAGTTAGTTTGAAGTCTCACAGCATGGAGATCAGAGGATACATTTTTATACTAAATAAATATGGGCTTTTAAGTACATTTTGCATACTGACCTGCGTAGATTCAGCTAAGGGTTGTGTGTCAAAAGTTGTTTTTATTCTCTGATGGCATTTTATATATGAATGAGTTTCTTCTTAGCTTTCTTGAGGTTCTGAGCTTAGTGGGATTTTTTGGATCGTCCTCTGTAAGGGGGCGAGAGTTAATTTTGAAATCTTGACTACTGTGTTTAACGAGATTCGATTCCTATTCTCAAACATTGACATGTCTAATTCGAAGAACACATTTTATTTGACACAATATAGTAAACAACATGAATCACAACTATGAATATTTTCCAAAGAAATTTCTTGGATGAGTCTTTATAAAAAGAAAAACTACATGTGAACAACTTATGAGAGAAAGGGGATAGATATCAGAAGTTAGCTTCCATGTTGATTTAAAATTCTATCTGGCTTTTTCTCTTTACTTTAAAATCATTTTTTATTTTTCCTTTTAAGGAATCTTCTGATTGAAAATTTAAAACAACCTTCATTTATCTAATGAGAGGGAGGAGACAGGAAGAGCATCAAACTTGCTGTGGGCCCCCTCTGTTGCTCTGTAACAGTGTTTTATTCATGATAGACGATGTGATGTGAACATTTTTTGCTAATGTTTCAAAACAAATTGACTTTTCTCCAAAGGCAATTTATTAATTTTAATAGAATATAAAGGACAGTCCCTCTCAATGTAAAATTCTGACCTTCAGATTTGTGTTAGTATTTTTTTAAATGATGAAATCATTAAAAATACATCCATTTCTCACTAATGTGAGAGAAAGAAACTCCAGCTTTATTTAGGAAAGAGTCATTTAACTCCTAAACATTAACAAAGAATGCAGGGTTTAATTCTGTGAAATGTCCATTTGGATTACGTTTGTGACCAGAATGGCAAATTAGCCAATCAGATGCATGCTGACTTTTATACTAATGAAGATCAGAAATAAAATATGAACGCACACAAACACATACTGGCAAAAATGAGGAGACATTTGAAATTATGTAAATGATACTTTACATTACTGTGATATGCTATTTTTGTGATAACCTAAGATAATTTTTAAACTGTCTTTAAAGTTCAGGATTAAATGAACTTAATATAAACGTGCCTCTTTCTGTGTCATATCCCCACGTATATAGTTGTGTGATATCGGGAATAGATACCTTCGCGCTTTACCTTTGTCGTCTCAATTGTTTCATATTTTGAATAAGAATCATCTAATTTTATTCTCCTAGAATTCAGTTTTCAAAAATTTTATTATCTGAAATGGTAGCACTCTTGACTGTATCTATTTGTGTAATAGCGGGCAATGTAATCATCACTTGTAAATGAGATGTGAGAATTCTGTGTTTGAAATATTACCCAGATTGTAATACTCTGAAATTTTTAATAACAATTAAGGTTTAAAAGTGAGCTGAAGCACTAACTTTATCTGATATCCAAAGCAGGTGAGTCAAAAGCCTTGACTCTGATGTTTGAATAACTTACTTTAGATTTTTTTAACTTTTTTTCCACCTTCTAATACCTAAAACATTCATTTTATGGGAGACAGTAGGGGAAGTTCCTAGTATATTTCTGACTAAAAGGAGTATTTATATTTTACTCAAGTAATTATTAGAACTGATCATTGAAAAAGAAAGGATGCTGTGATGGGCGCTGGGTGTTATACTTAATTAATGAATCGTTAAACCCTGCAAGAAAGAAGGGAATATATAATGCAGCTTATTTCTCCACATTCTCTCCTTCTTCAGACTCAATCCAAGACAACTAGCACTCTGTCTTTAACATTTTCTGAAACCACTGTTGTTGATTTATTTACTTAATATAATGCTTACACAATTGGTCTTCAAAAAGGGAAAAAAGGCAAGAAAGAGGTTGAGTTTGGGGGCATTTTCTCCCTCTTTACATGTTACAAAGCATATGTGGAAAATGTTTTCATCATCTGAAATCTTTTGCTGTATATTATTGACTGAATGTTATACTTGTGTTACTCTGAAATTCATATGTTGGAGTTCTGACCCCCAGTCTGGTGGTACTTAGAGACGGGGCTTTGGGGAGGTCATTAGGATTAGATATAGTCAGGAGGGTGAGGCCCAGGTCTAATGAGATTAGTGCCCTTAGAAGAAAAGACCCGAGAGAACTTGCTTTCTGTGCAAGTACATATAAAGGACAGGTGTGTGTATATATATAAAAGGCAGCTGTCTGCAAGCCTGGAAAAGGGACCTAACCACAACCTAAGCTCTGCTGGGGATTTCAGTCTTGAACTTCCAACCAGCAGAACTGTGAGAAAATAAGTTCTGTTGTTCAAGCCACTCAGTCTGTGAGATACTTCATGGCAGCCTGGGCAGGCATACCATGTGCAAGGGCCCGGAGGTGGTTCAGTCAGTTCAGCACCCTTCTCTTGATTTCGGCTTAGGTCATAATCTCAGGGTCCTGAAATGCAGCCCCGAGTTGGGCTCCATGCTCAGTGGGGAGTTTGCTTAAATATTCTCTCTCCCTTTCCTTCTGCCCCCTCCCACTCGCTCACTCATTCTCTCTCTCTCTCTCTCTCTCTCTCTCTTAAATAATAAATATATCTTTAAAAAAAGATACCATGTTCAGAGGGAGTTTTACATTTAAATTGACAAAAGAATGTAACTCCTTTTGATAGTCAAGAAAAAAAGGTGCATAGTTTATAAGAAACCCTTAGATGTGTTAACCTAATTGTGTAAGCATTATACCCTTTTGATGATCTGAACAGTTAAAACATTCAATTTTAACTCATTCACTGTCTTTTAGAAACAGGCTTTCAAGAAAAAAAAAAGACAAGTGAGATGGGAACATTGGGCCCTTAAAATATGATCATGTTCATAGTCAAGTGTTCATATCGGTACTTCATAAACAGCATTACAGAATGGTTTTAGTAACTGGCAACCTTCCAGGTATTGGGACTCATTTTCCTCTGACCTCTATTCACAAGGGATGGGGAAATATGTGGAAGGTACTCTTATAAAAGTATGGTGGACAACCTAGCAGGTACCTAGCAGCTTAAGACTATAAATCTTCCATTTTGAGCCGTTAACAAGCCATTAAAAATTGTGTCAAGCTAGAATTTTCTCTCCTATCCCAGCATTCACCAGTGTTCCTCAGTGGAAAATTTTGGATTGTCCAAAAATCTCTAATGAGATTAGTGCCCTTAGAAGAAGAGACCCGAGAGAACTTGCTTTCTGTGCAAGTACATATAAAGGACAGGTGTGTGTATATATATAAAAGGCAGCTGTCTGCAAGCCTGGAAAAGGGACCTAACCACAACCTAAGCTCTGCTGGGGATTTCAGTCTTGAACTTCCAACTGGCAGAACTGTGAGAAAATAAGTTCTGTTGTTCAATTCCATCTCCTCCCTAGACCATATAGACTTGTTTTAGAAACGTTGGACCCATTGTAGCTATTTTCAAAAGAAATTCATGGTACAAACATGTGTCATCCAGGGTCTGATAATCTAATCTGTGGATTCTTTTGTATACTGGGGGACTATTCCAATATTTTTCCCTCAGAATTTCTTGACCTCTTCAGTACAGTGACCTTTACACTGCTTTTTCTTCGGCTTTTCACAGGCATGCCATACTTCAGATTTCAAATTCCTTACAAAGACTAACTTCAGAAACCCCAATCTTCAACCACAACCTCCTGTTTTTTCTTTTACCTGTTGGGTTTCCTCAGTCTTTCTGGAACTTCATTCTCCACATGTGTGAGGGCTTCATGCTCTCCATTTACTGCTGGGCCTTGATTTACTTTTAGCAGTCTTTTTACAGATCTTTATTTGACTGCCTCACTGATACTCCTCACAGACGAGGGTCTTCACTTTTCTCTACCCTTCTCAGTTATCTTAGCCTCTCTCATTCTTTGTAAATAATGTCTTTTATTTTACTAACAGTGGTTCTTTAGCTTCATCTCATCCCTGATAGGAAAAGGAGCTCTCCATCGTCCTTCTCAGCCGACCTACTCTAATCCCTTGATCAGTCCCTCCCCTGATATTTTCATCAGTTTTTCCTTGGCAGTCTTCCTTTCCCCCTCTGCATAAAAATGTATAAAATTATCCCCTACCATATTGACATTTTTCTCTGGACATTTTTTGTTTGTTTTTATTTTGTCTTTTCTTCAGTTTTCAGTCTCTTTCTTTCTGAGAGATTTCTGGAGCTGAAAGTTTCCTGAAAGCTTAGTATCGTAGCTAATGGATTCAGCAAGGCCTGTATAACCAACAAGTTACATGATCCAGCTGCTCAGTTGGTTGGCCCTACTTAAACACCGGTGGTACAAGAATACTTTAGATGTTCAATGACAGTGAGTTAGGAAGTGGGCAGGCCAAAATTTTTGAGATATGTTCTTTTGGAGCATCTGGGTGGTTCAGTCAGTAAAGCATGTGACTCTTGATCACAGGGTGTGAGTTCAAGCCCCAAGTTAGTGGGCATAGAGCTTATTTTAAAAAGAGAGCAAGCGAGAGAGAGAGAGAGAGATCTTTTTTAAATATTTCAATCTGCATGATCTTTTCTTTCTCTGAATTTCTCAGGTATTTATATCATTCATGCCAGCTGCTGCCTTTTGTTAATTTATAAAATTAAAAACCACAAGTTCTTAGGCACCTATTTGTTTTAGTATGAAAATTAATTGCATATTCTTTAGGGCAACTGGCATGCTTAATAAATGAATTATGTTTTTAATGTAGTTACTATCTTTATCTTGATACCACTCATGTTTTCACATGCATGGATCACTCTAGCTCTCTTCCTCACTTACTGAGGACCACACAACTAGCTTGTTTCCTCATATTACTTAAATGCTATTTCTATACAAGCTGCCTGCAATTTTCATGCTTAATTTTTGTCAAGCAGACCACGTGTTCTCCGTGACTGGTTTTTATCTTTATTTCCTCTTATATTCCCTGGAAGATCCAGCACAGTGCTAGACAAAGAGTTAACACTTGGTGATACATGTCATGATCTCTAGAAAATAGCTGAAAACAAAGTCAGGTGAAATAAACGTTGCTACATTCTTTTCTTCCTTTCTTTCTTTCCTTCTTTCTTTCTTTCTTTCTTTCTTTCTTTCTTTCTTTCTTTCTTTCTTTCTTTCTTTCAAGATTTTATTTATTTGAGAGAGAGAGCACAAATGGGAGGAGGGAGGAGCAGAAAGAGAGGAAGAAGCAGACTCCCTGCTGAGCTGGAAGCCCAGTGTGGGGCTCCAGCCCAGGACCCAGAGATCATGACCTGAACTGAAGGCAGACTCTTTCCCAAGTGCCACCGAGGTGTCCCAGTATTGCTACATTCTTTGTAATGGAATATTATGTTGATAATAAATGTCATGTTTTCAAGGAACAATGAATGACAGGAAATGGTCAGATAATGAAATTTACTGAAAAGAGAAGGCCTCAAGAACTAGTAGCAGGAAGAATTTTTATCATTAAGTTCTCCAAATTAGGGGGGAGCCAGATAAGTAACCTCAGCTTCTCCTTATTTCTCTTTACCCTTTGAATGATTTGAATAGATTTGAATGCCCTCATAGATTTGAATGCCCATTTAAGTGTCTGTGCTGATGTAATTTTTCAAAGATCTCCTGTGGGCAAAACATCTTTATATTTCCATGACAGTTGTTATTAGATACTTATCAGTGTGCTGAGCATACTGGGGGGCTGTGCTTTCTTCAAGCTGGTTTACCAGATGCTGGTAACTAAATGTTATCAGGTAACTACTTGGCATTGACCTTTTAATTTCTATTGTCATTATGGATGCTATTGGATAATGGATACATTATAGATACTGTTTGCACAAAATTAAATACCTCAAAGACTGTAATGGAATACAGATTTTATACTCTGAAAACACCCCCAAATGATTCTACTCTCACTTACAAATGCAGAGTGCAGAATGGGCATGAAATCTCTCTGCAAAATAAGCTTTCTATTCTTATTCAGGGGAGGTAGTTGTAGATGTTTCCTGTATGCAGATGTGGAAATCACCTGTCTGGTAAGGATACTTACTTTCTTTCCTTTAAGATAACTGCTTAGGACATCTCTTTCCTCTTCACCAATTTGTAGATCATGACTTTTACTTAGTAAATAAATCATAATGGGGACAATTTTAGTAATGCAAATGACTTTCAGTCTACATATTGTATTTGTAATGGTGATTTTAAAATTTTACTCAGATCAGCTCATTTAAAGCCACAGTAAAACTTTGTACAGGTGTTTGAAAGTATATTCTTCGATTTCACATACTGCTCACCTAGCTAGAGTCACTCTTATGTGCACTATTGCTGCACTTTCCCTACTAGAAACTTCATTTGTTGTGTATTTCCTGCTTATTCTTGCCTTATAGTCAGTCAGATGACATATCTTCTTTATGCTAGTCCTTCATATCCATTGCTTTTTTTTTTTAAATTTCCTGTGTCCCTGCCCCAATTTGATTCTTAATCATCTCCTTCCTACCGAATAATATAGATTACTCCGTGGTTTAACTGAACTACTGATAGTGTTCTTAATTCTAATTTGCATAAGATTTTTGACTATTACCATTTTATATGTTGATTTGTGTTCCTAATACTTAACTGTCCTATGTTATGTGATTGTACTCTAATTTCATTCAAGTCCTATTTTGAAATAGCTTCTCCAAGAACCATAAATAAAGAACTCAGTATCTCTCCTTTATATACTATGTGTTATACCATCTCTACAATTGAGTAGCATTATATGAAAAGCTCTAGATGACTTTTATGAAGATTAAGGTGCTTAATGTTTAAAGACCTGCCTGTTAGCTATACCACTCTTTATCCATTGGGTTAGTTTTGAATTTTGTTTTTTATTTATCATGTATCCATTAGGATTTTAGCAATATTCTAAGAATATTAGCTGGATGAATAGTCAGTAACGTTGAAATTACCCCATCAGTGTATCATGGGAATATTTCAGGAGTGTTTTAATCTTTGTTTTTATTTAAATTCAGCTAGCCAACATCATTACTTTCAGATGTGGAGTTTAATGATTCATCAGTTGTGTTTAATACACAGTGCTCATCACATCATGTGCCCTCCTTAATGCCCATCACCAAGTTACCCCATCCTCCCACCCATCTCCCAAGAGTGTTTTAATATTTATTATCATTTATAAATGGAAGTCAGTTTTGCTTTCTTTCATATATTGTTGGACTTTCGTATATTGTTGGACTCTCTTACTTCCTGGTTATGTACTGGTCTCAGAGTGTTGTGAAAACTGAGAGAGTATGTGTAAAACTAATTTTACTACAGTGCTGGCAAGGCTGAGTGCTCAGTATATATTAGTTGTTCATTATAATCTATTTCCTATTATAAAGAGGTATACATTAGGCTGACAGTTATTTAAAAAAGATTAATATGATTGTTACCTGAATTGTTCAGCTTTGCAGCTGGTTTTAAAGTTTAGTAAATAGTTAGCTTTGAGCTTGACTTTTCCCAGAAAAGGGCTTATCTGTCTTTTATGTTACCTATTCTGTTATTTATTTACTTTTCTTGTGCCACACTTGTTTCCAGCGCTAAAAGGAGAAAGAAGATGAGTAAGGAGAACAAAATATACAACTATTTGGTGTATACCAAGAAGTAATTAATTATGCTTTGATATTTTCCAGTTGTTCCTATCCATTGAAATCTAAGATGTCTTGAAACAAAATTGTCTTTATTTCCTAATAAAAGAATAGGAAGCTCTAACTTTGGGTGCTTTAGTCAGATTCTGACATTTTGATAATGGGTAACAGTGACCATTTGATTTTTATGAAGAGGGAACGGTTTATCTCAACTCTTTTAGTTCAAAGGAAGTAATGTCAGCTGAAATAAAATACCAGAATGGCTTCTTTTTATTAATGCTCAATTATCTTGAGCATTTGGGAGGTAAATATCTCCTCATCTATTAACTGCATTTTTTTTAAAGTTGACTTTTCTCCACGGACAGGTTTTTAAGAGAAGGTGTAATTGGTTAGTAAAAGGGACCTTTACCTAGTTTCATTGCCCATTAGTGCATTAAAAACGAAGTAAAGGAGTGGAATTATAAGTGTTCTTTTATTCTCTTTGTTCCAAGCCTGTCACTGAATTTTCTTTCTTTCTTCTTTTTTTTTTTCATGTAGGAACTCAGCATGAAAAGATATAGAAAAATTGAATGTGTTCCTGGTTAGATTGCCAGAAAAGTGTACCCCTTAAACATTCATTTTTCTCATTTCAGCACAACCAAAGCTTCGCTTATATTTAGACTTATTTGACCTTGTATGTTGGATATAATATTGCATGTTTTTAAAAAAAGAGAGAGATGGAGATGTACTTACCTAAGTGATGTTATTCTTGTAGAGAGCACATGTGTCCTTGGGATATTGGAGATTAGAGAATAAAGATTTAAGTGACTGCTAAAAATTAATAAGGCTGAAGTCAGTATGAAAAAAATGGCTGAGGGTTGAAAGCATTGTTTATATCGTTTATATAATCAACACCTTCTCATCAAACTCTTGAACCCATGAGTAATGAAAATATGAATGTATTATGAAACCGGATATTCCCTGGAATACTTGGATACAAAATGCGCAGTCTGCTTTTATATTCCCAAAAGGCGCTAGACCCTTGGGAGAAACAGATTATATATACTTCGGAGCATTGGTAGGTGGCTGGAAAAATTTGTAAAAGGAAGCTTCAAACTGGTATCTCTCTCCTATGAATTAGACCATTCAGATTCTTTTTACTAAAAATTCCTTGGTAGAAGACCAAATTTGAGTTATTGTTCAAAATTGGGCTACTGGGCAGTGTTTCAAGGGTCAGTTTTGCAATTAATCCTTATGTGACTAGCTAATTTATTGCTAGTAGAAACAAATAGTCTGGTTCTTTGCCACATAATTTAAGGCAGGGCAATGTGGGGATTCCTTTTCTAATGTACTAGAACTAATGTTTTGTCTTTAGCACATAGTTTATTGCCTTCTGCTAAGCGAGGCATGAATTTGTGATTTTTAATTGTGATTTCATTATTTTTTTTTAATTTCTAGTACTTAGGCATCTTCTCTTCTCTGCCCTCTCATTCTGTCAGAATTAACTGTTAACTTTTTTGTCTGTGTCTAAATTATAGAAGTAGTATATCATTGAGAAACAGAACAAAAAGAAATCAAATGGAGAATATTTAAAGATAATGACACTGGCACTTTTTTCTGTTACCTAATATTTCAAACATCTTCAGGCCATTAAAAAAAAAAAAAAAACAAAAGACCCAAACAGGGTCTATGATAGTATTATCAGTATCCAGTAAATGACCCAGAAATTTCCTGAGTATTTTACATATTTCCATTTTAAGCTGATTTAATCTGATACTGTTTACTGACCTGAGTACCAGTTGTAAAATCTTTTCCAGTGGTTTTCTGCTCTACATTATTTCTCAGTATACACTTTGCCAGGGCATCATAGCAATTTTAGGTGACAAGACGGTTGTCATTGTTTTTAAAGTTACATGTGTTAATCATACCAAACAAATGCAGTTATATGTAGATTTCCACTGCTCTCAACCCCTCTGAATGTCAGTATCTTTGGGCTCTATCTGTACGTTCCAATGGAACTTACTGTGATGTTGCAAATTTTCTAAAAATCTGTGCTGCCCAAATTTGGGTAGTCACATGTGGCTGTCTTAGACTTAAAAGGTGGCTAGTGCTATTGAAGAATAAAATTTTTAGTTATATTTCATTTTAACTATATAAAATTTAAATAGTCACCTACGGCTACTGTATTGGAGAGCACACGTCTAGAAAATTAGTTATCTCTGGATTAGATGTCAGTGCTGTTGAATTAATCAAGTACTTTGATCTCACATTAAAACAAAACGGTAAGTTTATAGGCTCTAATCTCATTTAGTCTCAGACTAATCCACATTTCACAATCTTTTAATCATTGAGAAACAAGGCACTTATGCTGCTTATTGATGTAATATGCCAATGAGATTTGTATCATAATGTAGTTCAAAAATTCAAAATTCTTTTTTCCCATAATACCATTTACTCTTGCTTTTCCCACTTCCTGTGAAATCTTGCTACATCAGCAATCTCCCTGTGTTGCATCTTCATTTTCTCCTGTCTTGCTTGGCTTATTGCTCACCTACCAACACGAAACCTTTCCTCTTCTCCTGTTAACCTTAATAAGACCATGGTATTCAAAGGGGAGGCTGTAAGTTCCATGAGGGGAGGACTGTGGCTATATATAAGGCCTCAGAGCTTAGCATAATGGATGGATCATTGCAAGAGTTCAATTCTTATTGTGAATAAACAGACGTTTTCCCCTCCCAATACTCTCTAACCCAGCGTGGTATAAAGACATAGCTTTGAAGTCAACTTCAGAGACAGTTTAAGTATACTGAATTTTATTCTTCATACATAAAAACAAAGAAAGTAATTTCTGTTCATAAAGTTGAACTATAAATAACAAAGGGAAAAATGGGCTAATATATTGTAATTCACTATAATGGGCTAAAGAACAAACTGTAAAATGTGGCAACTAGTAGTTGTTCCATATTCACTGAATAAATGAATGACTTTCACAGATGTTACTGTTGGTATTCATCATTGAAGCTCAAGTGGAGTGAATTACAATGTGTAATGGTCAACTCTCACAGTCTCTCCTGTGTATTTATAGAAATAACAAATTATTGTTGTATTTTAAGATTCATTCTCATATTTAGGAATCATTTTAATCTTGAGCAAGGTGAGATTCATATATAACACAATAGGTCAAAGTCCACAGCCCATGTGTTTCGCATTAGAATTTTTGAAAATAATGATGAGGACAACAGAAAAGGAGTTATTGTTGCTGTTACATCATTTTTCTGCATTCAAAAGCTTTGATTCAACCCACCCTCCCACCCTTCTAAGGTATTAACAAAAGTGAAAGCTATAGGTTTCAGGAATCTATCACATAATAAGCCTAAATGGTTATTACTGTTATACCTATAAACCCATAAAATGTATTTCTGTTGCCTTTTTCTGTTACCTATACCACCACCACCATTTTTTAAGGAGGAAATATCTTCTGTGGTGCCCTAAATGGGCTGCCTTTATGAGCATAAACTTCACACTGGATATGGGGAGCACTGTGTGAGTCTGTTGGAATAGTATAGATTCTGCTTTCTTGGCTTCTTGATAATGTAGACAAATCCTTATATAGCTGAGCTTAGAAGTCAATTATAATTGTACCTAAATTCAATTTGTAGGGCAGTGAGTTAATGTTTTCTCTCATAGGCTCTCCATGCTTTATGGGAAAGTTTGACTATGTAGAGCCCCATGTGTACATAAGGAGAAGAACTGATGTGATTTCACTGAATTCAGAATATAACAAAACCTAACCAATTTCTTGAATACCTAATATTCAATTTCTGATAAAATGGGAGGATTTATTGCTCAGATAAAATGCATCAGTTGCTTTCCAAAAAGTTTACATTTTTTATCTTTATAGATGCGCTTCTATTTATTGGGGGAAAGAACAAAACAAGACAAAAAAAACAATCTTTAAGGGATGGGATTGTTTGAATTTATGACTTCTTCATTAGCAACCATAGTAATCTCTTCATAAAGGTTACAGAAATTCTAAATTTTAGAATGGACTTACAACCACTGTGATAAGTTTGGATAAAGCTATGATTTAACTTTGATCACTGGCCAAGGGAGTCAAATTTTGTTGACCAATATTGGGGTGGCTATTGGATGCTGAGTTAATTTAGTTGCATTTGTATACCATTTTTTAAAAATGTGAACAACATTGTAGTGTCATATTATTTTAGAACCTTCTATTCATTGTTTATTTACTACAGATTTATATTTGAGAGGAAGAGTTGATACTAACACTAATGGCATGTGCCTTTTCTAATTTTGTTCTTAGAAATATGAAGAAAATGCAACCAAAACAGATGTTAGGATTATGTGAACTTTGTTGTATGAAACAATTCATTCATGCCAGTTTTGCTAAAGAAAAGATGCTATAATGACCTACTTAAAGCCAAATCTTCTCTTAACACACACATTTAACAACTGTATGGGCAGATAATATAAATTCTTATACACTTAATCTGATTATTTTAAATTCTAATCATGGTAACGATTCAATAAATCCAGTTATGGATCTTTTTTTAAGAAGTTTAAATAAAAGGAATTTTCCAAATGTCAGGTTTTTATGAAAATATGATTATAGTCTTAATAAATGCATTGTTCTTTTTCTCTCCCTCCATGGAAGATAGACCATTCTTGAAACAATTTTAGAAAGAGAATTAAAGGTTCTCTAATAGATCTTGAATTTGGCAATAACCTTTTTAACCATCCAGTGCCAGCAATTCATTTAGTTCCAACTGATTTGAGTAACATTTGTGATAGCTCATTAGTGAGCTCGAAATAATGCTTCCTCCTGTACTAGCCAAACCTTAACTGGAAACTTATCTCTATACCAGCAGATAACATTATTATGATTCTTTTTAGGTAGCCTTCTCCCCCCTCCCCCCGCCCCCCGTGGGCTTTGTCATGTATTAAAGACCTGATCTCTAGAGAAATATCTTGGATATTCAGAATGGAATGTTATAGATAGATCAATGGCCTTTCAAACTAGAGTTTGCATAGAGTTTGGGAAAACTTTCCAGGCAGTATGCTTGAACAGTTTTAAGAGAATCAATGTCTAGATACAATGTATGTTTATATAGTCACTTTAGGAAGAGGTATAACACTCACATGCCTCCTTCAACTTATCAAAACATCTAAACTGTTAAACTTTCTACCTTTCCCTGTCCTCTACAGTTTCTTATATATTTCTGTTCAAGAGTAAAACTTGCATATTTGGAGCTATGTTGGAAATCTCTGCATACGGTCTTCTTTTCTCCCTAAACATAAAGGATCTGAACCTCAAAAAGTAAAATCCTAAAGGTATCAGAGAGGATTTGGGTAAATACACTAGGATCAAGGTGCCTGGAAAACAATAGCGTGGCTACCTGTTGATCAAAATGACAGTAAAATTTCTGAATAAACTTAAAACTAACATAATTGTAAGGAACCATAGATCTTTGTGAATCAAGGGCATGCCAAAGAAAGCTCAAGGCATAGAAATTTATTCTGGTGAGCAGAATCCCTGCTATCTGGATTTATTATACCGAAGGTGAAAAATAGCTGTTTTCTAACCTTTGCTCAGGGCGACTGAAATGCTTTATATCATTTTAGCAGAGAGAAAAAATATGTCTAATTTTGTATTAATATGATATATGGTAGCAAAGGATTCCCAGGTTACCTTTTGTTTTATATTATTTTATGTGTAAGTCTATCAGCTTTACAAAATTTAACATATTTTAAATTTACTTTTTCAGGTTCGTTATTTGCCAGTATTAGTAAACCAACTCAGAGAACACTTCCTTCCCTCCACTCTTGTATAATTTATTGCACCCACTCGAGTTATATCTTTCACTACGCTTTTTCACATTATGGAGCAACCAGACCGTTCACTTTGAAAACCACTTTCTTTTTTCTTTTTTTTTTTAATTTCCCTTCATATAAACAAAGACCGTATTCTCTATGGTTGCTACTCAGTTGTACTTTTCTGCCCTTCTTGCTTATAGAAAGTCTCAGTCACCCATATTAACTCTAATGTTTAACGAAATGAAATCATTCCTATTTCTCAGAGAGAGCTCAGAGGTAGATATTTGCAATGTATTTGTCATTCACAGTCATTTTTGCAGATTTCATACAAGCCATCCCAGACCCCTACAACCACACACATTGATTTCATCCTTTCTTAAAGTGGGAAAAATGAATATTTAGATTATAATGGTCCAAAGATACAGCACCCCTGTAATTGTGATAGACTGGTGAACAGTTTATTAATACCATGTCTTACTTAGAAATTCAGCTATCTAAAGAGTACTACCAATGCAATTAATGTTTAGGTCCACCTAGGAGCTACAGAATGTGATTATTACTGATATAAAAACATTTTGATGAGACACATAATTTTACGTTTTTTATGACCCTGGACATAATGTTGGAGAAATGTTAGCAGTAAACCTTTGTAAGAAGTTTAGGAGGTTCATATTAACTAGTCTTCTCATGAGGACAAAAAGCCTAAATGTTATAAGAAACAAAGCATGAGCTTGGATAATATGTGACCATCAAGAAAATCAGAGAAAATAAGTAGTTTTTTCAAACCAAAATGATCACAAAAGTTACAGTAATCCAAAGTACTTCAGTTATATAAACCTGGATTTATCTTCCTATATAAAGATGCTCTAAGCTAGCAAATTCCCTAAGTATTACGATTTTGTTTTCTTAAAGTACTAGCTCATTTAAATTTGAGTTCAGTTTGTTTTCTTGGAATGTGGGACTTTTAGGATGAATGTGATTATAAATCTCAAAAACAATCATAATAGAACTCATTTAACTTAGGCATTATCATATAGTTTATTAATACACAGTGGATATAAGAAAGTACTTTAAATTTAAAAGTCCCTTGTCGATTAGAGAAATGCAGAAGCACAGAGGACATTTAGCTTCAATTCTTCAATCTCAGTCATGAGTCAAGAGGAAATAAACATGAAACTCATTTGTTGGAAGCTGAAATTTTTGTTGTTCTCTTTTCCATGGGTATGTAATGTGTTCTTGCACAAACAATATAAAAACCTAATAAAACAATTTCTGTTGTTCCCCACCCAACAGAGAATAGAACCCCAGTAGTTAAAGATCATCAAATGGTCCATCCATAGGATTCCCTGTCATTGGTGTCACCAATGGGAAATAATTTATTTGCTCTGTGGACTCCAGAACCAAAAACAAATAATGTGGCCCAGAACCAGAAAGGAAAACAAAATCACAGAGCTAGGTTAAGAATGAGAAACTGAGAACCACTGAAGGTAAAATTTCATTGTTAAGTTTTATTATTGTTTGAGATTCACTCCCAGAACCAAAAATAAAAAAATAAAAAAGAATGCTTTCACTTAAATACTTCTGGAAGGTGAGTCTGCTTGGGTATTTTAGTGCAACCTCCAAAGTTTATTAAAAAAATAAATTTGAAAAATTTAAAACAGCATACTTGTACAGATCCATAATAAACTCATGTTAAAGATATTTCTTTTAGCTCAGTAAAAGAATTGGTAACTGCTTTAAAGGAAAATCAGAGGAACATGAGTTCTGTAGTCCGCCAAGAATGACATTCTGATGTAGAAATAAGACCAATTGATAATGCAGGACAATGGAATCTTAACCTTTGGGGTTATCATTTCTTTGGGACAAAAAATTAACATGTAACTTCATAGAAGCTGAGCCTGTAATTAATCGTAAATAGCAAAATTAAACACAGGTTTAGTCTCTGAGATAATTAAGTAATCCTTGTGTGAGCCTAGAATTCCCCAGCATATAACCAAAAGAACATGCTACCTACTTTATATTTTGCCTATTTCCAAATTTTAGGTTATTTTTTTAACATACTAATGGAGAAAAAATTTTAGATATAATCTTAAAAAGGTACATGTCAAAATTAGATTTTTGTTTTTTTGGAAGCATTCATAGTAAGAGTGACTTCTGAATAGACTATACTTATCATCTAGTTCATCCATTCAGCATGTTAAATGGCCCAACCAAGAATCAGTCTAGAGCTGCTTATGGGAAGAAGAACAGGGAAACAGATAATCTGAGATGAGGTGGGATAATGTCCAGTCCTGTGTTTTTCTTCCTATATTTTCCCTGCTCCTTTGTCTGTTTCTTCTGGTCTCCTAGTGTGTGAGATGTATGTGTGTGCATATATACAGAGCATTCCTGGAATTTAAACTTAAGGATAATCGTCTTGAAACTGCTGACAGGATAAAAACCCTCTATAATTAACACTGCCAATCACAATCAGGACATATATTAATGCTGCTTTTTAAAAAGTGTTTCCATATCTTCTGTTGATGAATTAGCGAAACAGTCATGATTACATTGACAGTGAAGAGGTATGTATATGAATCGATGTCTAGAATCTAGATGTGTGTTTCCTTCTTCGCTGAGTTGAATACTGTAGATAGACTCAAGTAGGAACTAGAAATGCCATGATTCGCTGCCAAAATATCTTTAGGAGTTTTACAAGAAATATTTCTTGGAAAGCACATTCTAGATTGTTGTGTTTAATTATTAATATTTTAGATTTTTAGAAAAATATTGTATCCATTATAATTGACCCCTTTTCGTTTGAACTGTCATAGAACCTCACTTTTTAATCTATGCTTTCAATAAACACAGAATTCAAATAGCACCTTTCATTTAATTTGTTTAGTTTTTAAGTCTCCTTACATTATCATAAATGTTGTTTGCACAATGTGGGGCAAAGCCTTCTTAATTTAAAATTATAATGTAGAAAACATTTTATGTATATTGACTTCATGGCCAAATAATTTAATATTTTTTGTTGGCTTCATATCTCTTATGTATTTAAATGCATTTGAAAGAATAAAATAAATGCACTTATTTTTAAAGCACAACTCTAAAGCATGATTGAAATGGACTTAGAGTCACTAAATGCATTATCTTGAAAAAAATCTCTTTTAGATTTTAGTTTATTCCAACTCCTTAACTGGAACATGACTTCTAAAGGCAACATATTTCAAATTTACATTGTGGATTTCAAAGTTAATTAAAAATTTCAGTTCAAAAGATTACTCTCAGGAGTGTTTATGATGGAAAACTCTCCCTAGGAATATTGTAAAGAAGTTTTATTCATCTGAAGGATATGTTTCTTCATCAATTTGCACAATACATACTTTTATGACTGAAATTAGGTTTATTTCTCATGACATATTTAGTTTTTTGTTTTTTTCCTGTCAAGTTTGCTGCCTGTGAAAATAGTACTTCTAAGGTAATGACAACAACAAAATAGCAAATAAGAAAATTGAAAAAT